>JAVQJG010117290.1:0-11546 GCA_036024015.1 Craterocephalus amniculus
CTTTTTCTCGGCTAAGGGGTTTAACTTTCGTAACTTAATACCAGATCACTATGGGAACGCTATTACTGGCTGATCAGAGTCTGGACATTCGGAAAATTAAACTGGCAGAGAAAGAGCGTCACGCCAAAACTAGCCGGACGTGAAATCGGGTATAGTCCCTTTAATGGTGAGACGTGTTTTACACAAAGTATGAGTTTTAATGAATCTACATGCTGTGTAGACTATTTCTGTCATTATCTGAGGAGTCAGTCTTCTTGTTTGTAAAATGGATCTTGGCTAAAATGGTCTTGAAGGCCAACCAACAACTCCCAACGGAGAAATTTAAAGTTAAAATGTTGTATTTTTTTGTTTGGACCTAATCTACTTTCGCCATGGTCTCCAAAAAATTTTCTTATTAATTTACATATACTTACTTTATTTTAAAAAAATACTGCAACTGTGTCTGATAAATTCAAAGCTTCAGCTTCATCCCCAGTGGTGACATGGATCATGGTTTCTCATACAGCGCTGCCTGAAGGCTTGATGCTCATCCTATAAGGATTTCTGTCTTTGGTCTGAGTCTGACTCATTGACATTTCTCCATAAAGTATTTTGTAGAGACTCCTTTTTTTATACCCATTCCTAAAACCCTTATCTTTCACCAGATTGGAAAATCTTCCTGAAGACTCAGGTTTTCAGCACTCTGGTTTACAAACCGGAAATGGAGGAATGTGCTGCACTGGTGTTTGTGTTTATTTCATTAAAATCTTCAAAACAGGTTTGTTTGCTTGACTTTGAAACAGTGGAGACCACATTTAATGTGACATTCAGGCAAATACTCTGATCTTGGTCTGGAAAAAGCAACCCCCCACCCCCCTTCAGACAAAGCTGGAAACAAAGCAGCAGGGGTTGGAGTCTGGTTTTTCTCTGGGAGCAGTCTTTGATACCATGTTTAATTCCAGCCGAAGATGATGTGGGAATATTAGACAGGAAATGATTATCTATGCAAGATATTCCCTCAGTTCTGGATGAGCAGCGAACACTTCCTGGTTGTTAACAAGGTCAAAACTCGACAGACTCATGTGTGAACAGCAGACACAAGGAAAGCCAGAGACGTGAAACTGGAGCTGCACTGGTTTCATGTGCAAAGCAGAAACCAGGAGGAAGTAAAGCAGCTCTCTGCTGATCTGTGGATTTGATTATTTGACAATCTTTCATAAGATCCAAACACGTGAAGTTTGATCTTATTTTTCTTTGAGAGCTGGACTGAAGCTCTCATTTCTGTTTTAGTCAGTATTAAGCCTGAAGTCATCAGCGTCCTTTCATTACAGCTCATTAAACGCCTTCTGAAGCTCATTGTTAGCTGTAGGTCATGTCTGTTTTCTCGCACAAAAATCTGAAGGCCCAAGAATAGCAATACATACATATACTATAGTGTATATAGGGGTATTAAAGTTAACAGGTCAATGGTGTGTTGATGCAATTTCGGTTTAACCACATTATCTTTTTTCATGCATGAATAACGGATGTACATGGTTTCAGGAAGTGATGATGCAGAGGTAATGTTGTGGTTTTGGAGAAGAAATAGAACGATCTTTTATACACACAGTTTAGCTTTTAACTTTTTAACCTCTGTGAGATGGGTCTCAGGACAAGAAACAGTCATTTTTATATCCTGTTTAGGTTAACTGAGGTACCACCCTTTTATGTCGCAACTCATTTACCACCTGCTGTGCTGCTAATTCAGAGATCCCTCCTTTCGCCTCTAAAGACATGATGGATCGCTTCCAGTGGAGACGTCCAGATAATTGTACAAGCAACAATCTTTCAACAGCTGTTGTGGATAAAAGGAATCAGTGATAGGGCCCTGCAGGCAGTGTACTCATTTTTTCGTCTTCTAAATGAAGATGAGGGTGTCAGAAGTGCGGATGTGTGATTAAAATAATTCAACCTCAGATGAGTAAAGACGAGTAACTAAAGTATGTCAGTCTATAACTGCTGGTACATAACTGCTAAAAGAGTATAAAAAGCATAATAAATATCTTGTTACAGTACATTTAGAAATTGATAAAATCAGCAGGTTATTTACAATTGATCGTGAGTTAACTCAGGACAACCGTGTGATTAATTGTGTTTAAATATTTTTAATGGCTGACAGTTCTAAATGTATTTCGATGTACTTTCCAGTGTTACAACAACGACTTGGTTTGGCCCACAGCTGGCTGATGTTTCTGTCCCGTTTGAAAGCTACTGGTACTATATTCGAGGCAAAGGTGACACTAGTGGGATTATCTGAATCATTTCCTGATGATGGAGGATACAACACTCAGCTAAAACACACTTGGATGACAAAGGAATCTACAGTATATGTAACCCCCTTTTTAAAGAAATATAATAAATATAAGCATCATCACTATAAAGGATGTTTATTTGATGGTTTCATTTAGTGGGAAAAAATTATATATGATTAGAAAAGTTTAATTAGTAGCTGTTTGTTGAATTTTTTTCCCCTCACATGTGAGGAAAGAGAATATTGTAAGACTCCTTCAAAAAGCTAAATCTTGAAAGAATTTTTGTTATTCTTGAAAGTGGAAAAAGGGGTTGACTGTCCTCAGTCAGCTGTGTCTAAAATTAAGAGGAAAAACAAACAAAAAGGGAAGGCTTTGAAAGAGAAAACATGCAGATCAACCGAGGAAAACAAAGTGTCAGTACAAAAGATTCAAAGACCTTGGAAATAAAAAATGAACAAAAGTAGAAATTAAAATCAAACAGACAGAAACTGGAGTTAGAGAGGAGTTAGAATGGGATTTATATCTAAGGAAGTCCAACATAAATCTATTCGAACAGCTTAACAGAAGAAAATCGGGCTGCAGTGAAGCTGGAGAGAAGCAGTCATGGCCAGCTTGAATAAAACATGATTGGACAAAAGTGATATTCAGAAATGAATCATCAGTCTAATTTGACATTAGCAGAGGAATCAATAATTCCCTCCACCAGTGACATTATGTAAGCAGCAGCCAATATAACAGATTTCTGGACTTTGCCAAACAATGCTTTCATTGTAAGTGTCGGGGTGCACGTGGTAGCGGGATGGGGGAGGGGTGACATGGCTGTTGTCAATGAAAAGAGGCTGTTAGTGATCGAACTGAGCAGTGAAGCTGTCACACTAACCTTATAGAAGATGGAAAAGTTGCTGTATGTCGCTAGGACACTGGTCAGGACGCCGTTACAGAAGTCTCCGTCTCCAATGTAGTCAGGAGGACACGTGCACGAAACATCTGCACACATGCACACTCACATCAGCATAAATACTCTACATAAATTATTTTATCAGGACAATTAACAATTAACAGACAATTAACTAATGCATTGCTGTGCCACAAACCTGACCAGCACTGACAGATTTCAAGTATTTTGCGTAGAGAAACACTTAAATCAGTTTTTCAGCTCAGTTAAATTCTCTATTCTTAATCCATGATCCATCTTTAAGAATGTAATACAGCAGCAGTGGAGGTAAAAATATATTGCTCAAATCCCTCTGGTAATACACCTGACATAATAATCTGATATCTCAGATTTTACTAATCAGAACAGGCCATAGAGCAATCAACAACAATGAAAACCATGATGTCAGCTTGAGTGTCTGTATTACATTATTTAACATTGCCTGAAATTACCCCTTCTGGTTCAGCACCTCATTCCACTGGTTTACAGACCTGCTGGTACCTCAATGGGGGGGTCCCAAAATCATTAATTGTAAAAAATAATTTGGGTTTTGTATCAATGCTGGAGAAATTAAACCATTGATTCAGAGATACATCTGTGAAAATTTTAACATTTTACATATTAATCTAAAAACACCTAAATTAGTACAGGTCATTTTAAAAATCTGAGCTCTGTCTTATCTCAGCGAGAGAAGCTGATTTTGGGCATGTAGGCGTCTTATCTCACCATTTAATCCTCCTTATTTATGGAGATCCTGACAGTTTAAAAGCCTTACATTTACGATGCCACAGATGACCCTTCTGATATATAACAGAAAAAGGGAGGAGGGGGGTCGTGAACAGCAAGATATGTTATCTTCATGGGGGTCGTGGCTTAAAAAGTTTGAGTATCTCTGCTCAACCGACGCAAGAGTTAAAAGTTTGCAAGAACCACAGAGAACAAGCCTGGCATATTAAACCCAAAATACCTCCAGAGGGGATGGGGGGTCATGATGCTGCTGCATAGTAAGCTACAGAAAAACAAAGGGGGGCAGATCAGAGTTACACCATCTCTTACTGAACACACACCCTACTGCTGTAGTACCTCTGAGCCTGTAGCAGTAGGCATCGTACTGGCTGCTCTGGACCACCGGTTCTTTGTACATAACAAGGCCGACGTGGTTGTCTCCACACTTGGCTGAAGGGAAGCGGATCGGATATCCCACCTTCCCCCCATCGATCCATCCAGCAACACAAAGATGCATCCCTGTCTGTCAGGAGTGAAGAACAACAATGACTGATCACAAATCCCAGAAAAACTACAGAAATGTTTCATAACTGAAGTCAAGAGACAGACTGGACTTATTGAACCACTTTCACTCGTTCAGCAGGCCTGTCAGATGGAAGTATAGCGTCATGCTTGAGCATGTGGGTTAGATCTGAGGTAAAATACCACAAATGTGATGAAAACTGATTGATATTTAAACTTCTGATGATGGAGAAGGATTCAGTTGTCTTCTGGCTTACAGCAACCAAAGTAAAAACTTAAATGTGATAATAGAAAAGGCTGTTTAATAATCATATATCTTTTCAAACACATTTAAACTTTAACATGACCCATGCAATTCAGTCATATGTCTACTTTCCTTTATTCTGATCCAATTAGCTGGGGCTAATGCTGCAGCTCTTGTTCGGGACCTCTCCGTCGTGATCTCATTAATCCAACCCTTGGGGGCAGAGCTTGACACACTGCGATCCATTTATTGGTCAAAAGAATCATTACTTCCTGTAAGACTCAGCAATTAAAACAAAGCAGTAACGGTAGCATGTTTCTGCCTTGGGTTAAGGTTTTTTTTTTGTTCATTTAAACAAAAAAACACCCTGGATTTTTTTTTGTTTAAATGAAGCAACAGATCAGTTCATGTATGTAATTACTTCCATTATCTAATTAAGCACTTTAATTAATTATATATTTTTAAAGGATTCATTTTGTTACTTTCAATCCTCGGGCTACTTTCCTAAAATGTTTGATAAAAAAATGATAACGAATGGTAAATTAGTTTTCCTCCATTTCCACATAAGGTAAAAGGAGTGTTTATAAAGCACTTGCCAAAGTTAAGTTTATTTATTACATAGTACAGAGTATGCAGGAAATTTTCTCTTCATCATACAGCTACACAAATGCACCATGATGATTCAAGATGAGTTTAAAAATGAATGAATGTTACCGCAGCCGTGTCTACTTATATTCAATTAAAATGAGCTTTAGGATTAGCTTCTGGCAAAGGTGTCTAACAGGTAGAGAAGCTGAGACTGCCTGTTTGTCTCAGCTTCTGCAGGAAAGAAAGCTTTAATACTGAACAACATTTTGCATTAAAACACTATGGCGCATTTTTATGACAAGTGCTAATTGCTGCACTATTTCAATATTTGCTGCGCTGTTCTGCTGCGGTTATATTTTCCATGCTCTGCGTGTGATCAGCTAAGACTGCAACATGTTATCATTTGCATGAGCAAACAGCTGTATTTAAATAAGGATTTAGCGGTGCTGTTTGCTCTGACGTGACTCGTGGAAGGATCCAGAGAGCAAGGAAACTACATACGGAAGATTAATTTTGATCCAATTGAGGTTGAAATATTAGTAGAGGGGACAAATAAAATTGTTGCTGAGCTCGAGAAAAAAATCTAAATGTCACCAGAATTGCTGCAATTAGGGAGAATATCTGTGAAAAAGTAAATGCAGTTTGAAAAACCAGAAGACAAAGAACAGCAGATAAAGTTAAGAGGAGGAGGCAAGACAGAGAACCAAAGAAAAAATTGCTTGTTAAAAAAATCTGCAAATAAGACCGGCGGGGCCATTGCAGCGCACACACGCATGATCGCCATTAATACACTGCAAGAGAAGTGGACGAAGGGGCCAGCTGATAGTGAGGGACGTTCATGGCAGGGGAAGGAGTGGGTGCGCGCTGTGCGTATTCTTCATAAAAAAGGCCTCATGCACCATCCCATAATGGGTTTTTTTATGTTGTGGAGCAACAAACGACAGTCTGGGTGACTTTCTATGGGCTGTTTTGCCAGGATAACAGGTGCAATCCTCTGTTTGCGGCTTTGATAGATGAGCTGCGTTAGCATTGGCAAACCCCTTTGCACATGTTTTAGTACCCGCAAAGCCTACGTAAATCAGCCTGTAAGTTAATTAGTCTTTCAGAAATCTGCATGGAAACATTTCCATTTAAAACATGTTAAAAAGCCAAGACTTTTACAATTATGACTCAAACAGGTGTTTTGGAGGTTATCAATTCACCATTTACAGACTATAGTCGTTTACATTTACAATATTATATAGTGGACAGCTGGGTTTTACTGATACACCAATAAACCTTCTCCTTTATTGATCTCTTCAGGGATTAACATATTTTTTCATTTAATTTCAATTTCTTTAATTTTTTTATCTATCTCTGATGCATCTTTGGTAGCCAAGACATACAGAACAGAGAAATAAATGCTACACATGCTCTTACTCTACTGTAAGAGACAGAATCTGAAAAACACAAATCCAGAAATCACATCATATTATTTTTACATATTTAGTTGCATGTTATTGCTCCAAGTAAGTATTAGAACACCTACCAATCTGGTCCTCAAAAACCTGGTAGACCACCTTTACAGAGTCTGCCTCCACCCCTCTAATCGAAATTAGTAGCACCTGTTTGAGGTTGTTGGCTGCATAATGACACATGTCATTGACTGTTGGAACAGTTGGAACAAAATGGAAGAGCATAATGATGACCGTCAGTCTCCCTCTGACTGGGGCTTTATGCAATAACTCACCTTGTGGGGATCAGTGATGCTGAGAAATCAGCCCAAGAGTACAGGGAAAGCGTTGGTCATTGACCTGAAGAGAGCTGGGACCATCATTTCAAAGGTTACCATCAGTAATACACTAAGGCCCTGATCTATTAACGCTTTGCGTGTACTAATACAGGTGCAGATGGCTTTGTTCCGCTAACATCGGCCCAAGCTTATCTATCAAAGATGAAAGGTGGAGCCGATACAGCGTTGCAATATTAGAATTGCTGGATGAGTTTAAAGGCTGATAAATGTGCAACTTGTCCCTCCTTCAGAAAGAGAGCATATTCATAGGAACCAGAAGCCACACATTCTGTGAATGTACAAGTTTAGTGCCACACAAAGGAAACATTACACATGTAGTCCAGTCCGTACACGAGTCTTTTATTCTAAGGAACAGAGTTATTTTCTCACAGCTGAGAGATGGGGAACATGGAGATGCTGCTTTGGTTGATTGAATATAATGATGTTCCTTTGTACATTGCTCAAATGGACTTATGTTATAACGGCACGTTCCCCCTGCAGCCCTTCCTCATCACACCTGTGCACAACGTGCACCTGCAGGGGAACGCCGTCATAATGCGGCTCACGTGCACGAGAAACATGGTGGAGCGCACCGTCGCGTTCTAAACAGCAGATTTCAGGACTTATGTATGGCCCATAGAAGGTCGACCAGACTGTCGCTTGTTGCTCCACAACATGATGGATGGAGCATGAGAGCATGTTTATAAAGATTCCACACAGAGCCACCCACTCCGTCCCTGCAGGACCTCCTGCTGCTCTGCAGCCGCTGGCATGGACATCCCTCACTACCACCTGCCCGCCTTCCTCCACTCCTCCTGCAGGGCATTAATGCCCACCATCAGCCCAGACACACGGAGCAGCTGCCGTGTGTGCGCAGCAGCGGCCCGCGTATCTGGCCTCAGCGATGTGCCACGCATGATGCAGCTCCCCGTGGGGAACGGCTGCAGAGCCGACACCAGATATCTGCTGCTTGCAGAAAGTCAGCTGATCCTGATCCTAAATGTTGCTCAGATGAATCTCTTCTGACGCCCCGCCAGTCCTTAACTTCATCCACTGTTCTTCTGGTTTTTCAAACTGTATTTACTTTTTCGCAGCTATTCTTCCATATTGCAGCAATTCTGGCGACATTAAGATTTTTTTCTCGAGCTCAGCAATATTTCAATTTCTCTCCTCTACTAATATTTAAACCTCAATGGGATCGAAATTCATTTTGCGTTTGCAGTTTCCTTGCTCTCCGGATCCTTCCATGACAGAGCAAACAGCGACGCTAAATCCTCATTTAAGTACTGCTGTTGCTCAGCAGATGATAACAGGTGCAATCTTAGTGGATCAGCCGGTAACCATAGAAACATAACCGGAGCTAAACTGCACAGCAAATATAGAAATAACGCCACAATTTGCACTCGTAGTAAATCAGCCCTTATAGCAGAACTTCGCTTTTTTTAACCTGGGGTCTGTTTTCATCTTTCCTTTGGCGTGAGTGATGTGGAAAGGAACAAGATCGCTCCAGTATTTAGTATCGGGTCACTGCTCACCGTCTAAATTCGCCCTAAAAACCTGCTTTTTTCACACTGAAGTGCTCTGATAGCCTCACCGAGTGTCCGACATGTACTACAGAGGAGAAAGGAACGAAAGTATCTGTATCAGCTGCCGATCGCCAGGTTTTGTCATGTTTTGGTGTCTGTTTCCAAATCTCGCAGGATTGTCCCGGAATCGCGCGACAACTCGCGTCAAAACACAGGTGGGAATTTACAATTCCTCACACCAAACGATAGCAACAGCAATCAGTAATACCGATACTTTGGTTCATTTCTCCTCTCTAGTACGTGTCGGACACTCGGTGAGACTATCGGAGCACTTCAGTGGGAAAAAAGCAGGTTTTAGGGCGAACTGAGACGTTGAGCAGTTGCCCGATACTTAACATTAGCTGTGCTGCTAGCTGCCTGCCCGGCTAAATACTGGAGCGATCTTGTTCCTTTCTCATCATCACTCACATGTATCAGAGGAAAGATGAAAGCAGACCCCAGGTTAAAAAAAAGCAAAGTTCTGCTTTAAGTGTACTAATATCAGATTAGACCTCGATTTAAATTCAAGTTAATCTTTATTTATACTCTATTTTTTTATTACTACTTTTAATTATTATTATTATTTTTCATCTGTTTTCCTTTGCCTTAATATTATATGTTTACTCTTAACTCAGTTCTTTGAAATGTGTAACACTTGCATTTACTGTTCAGTCTGCCTGTAGAGAGATCTCTGTGAGAAATTATCTCTGAATGTAATGCCAGATTTGGATAAATAAAGCTTTTATTTCACTTCTACAATATACAGGCTGATGCTGCTGGGAGGAAGGATCTCCTGTATCTCCGTCTTGCATCGACCTGAACAAGCCTCCCACTGAACACTGTTGTTGCATCACCTTGTTGTGGAGAGGGTGTGAAGAATCCTCCATCATCTTCATCAGCTTGTGCAGAATTCTAACTTTGGGATGATCAGCTCCAGCGGCTGCAGAGTTACTCACTAGCTAATACTCGCTACTTTATATTGAACAATCAGTTAACTCCAACGGAGTTTAAACATCTCTACAGACACTGTCCAGCCCAGCATGAGCTGCTTGTACTTGTGCGCGGGTTTCTGCTAAGAGGACGTCGCGGAGGATCAGGTAGGGAACGTTTTTAAAAGGCGCGCGTGCTGTGAGCAGCCCGAGTGTGTGCTGTCGCTAGGCAACCGAGAGAGAGAGAGAGAGCTAGCAGCCATGATAAACACAGAAATCTTAACGAGTGGTTTAAATGTAGGAAAAACTGAAGGCCTGAAAGATCGCCAAATGAACAATAAACCAGAAAAAGTGTTTTTAAACTGCTATGTTAGCTGTTAGCTGTTGTAAACTGTTATGAAAAGACCAAACGGTGTAGATTAACACTTTCAAAGTGCAGCTAGAATAGCAGACGGTGCGATTGAGTACCCAAACAAGGAACACAGGAAGTGACAACAACACGCCTTACCGCAACGTCAACACGTCAGTAAAATTTATAGTCAATACATCTGGATAGTCATTAAATTGAATGATGAATAAAGCTTCTGGAAATATAAAGTTGGCAGGATTAAGTGGACCAACTAATAGCATGTAGATTAGCAATGGACAGGCTGTGATGGTCAGAAGAGCTCAGTCAGCGCTTCCCAGATGCATTACAGTGGATAAAATCAGGAGGATGGGGGGACAGGCTGCTCAAGAAGTCTGCTGATCATTTATAATTCATGAGGATGCTTAGTAAATTAAATTAGATAACTCAGAAGAAACCAGTTTTCTATCAAATGTGACTGAAACAAAAGCATTTAAATTATCAAAAAATGCTTTATTTGTTTGTGGCAGACAATAGTGCTGAAAATAAACTCCATAAGTATAATATGAAACTGCTATCATGATTTTACATAAAATACATATGTGGTCAGTTAATCACTCCAAAAATAGTGGGGACTAAACAGATGGACAAAAAAAATTTAATAGCATATTTCTGAGAGAAAAACATATCCAATGCCAAATATCTGATAGACATAAGGCTGAAAATACATTTGCTTTATAACCTCATATTCACATAGCCAACCAACTCCCATACCTGTACACATACCTGTGTCCTGTGTTTGCTACCTGACCTCAGACCACATACAGTTGCTGAATTTGTAGAATGTAAACAAAAAATAAATAAATAAACATGAAAAAAACAGGACGTTTGGTACCCAGCCAGCAAGTCTGGCTGGAGACAAATCCACTTGGACCTTTATCTGCAGCCCTTAAGGGCCCAACATGCTGGCTGGATAAGGACCCTAAACCAAACACTTTTACTGCTGTCCACCCTGTGACCTTCCATCTGGCCAAACTGGTCTCCACACTTCCCCTGTTGGTAACTCAAGTTTCCGCTTGCAAACACTTAGCTTGTCGTCACCGGCCATGTCTCCGGGCCCGCCTCAGCTGTCATGCCCGTCGTCTCAAGTCCTGGTGATCCTCGCCATCGTCATGGTTATCATCATCATCATCATCGTTGTCGCCCTCATCCTCTGTGGCGGGTGGATGGCCAGCCGAGGGTCGGTCGGGTGGCACCCCTCCCACACCGCTGCTCCCCCTCAGCTGCAATGTCTCTCAGTCTGTGCCTTCCTACTGCATTAATTATTTAAAATTATATGCAGTATTTTTTCAATTTAAATATATTTGTTTATTGAAACTCAGTTATAAAGAATGAATGCAATGAAATGAAAAATTAAATGAGTGAATGAATGAAAAATATGTATATAATACGTAGAAAATGTCTATTTTGAAAAAATCCCAATAAATACCTGGAAACATTTATCTCTCTAGTAACTTATGAAAACATACTTGAACCAAAGTGATTTTTTCCAGGTTCTGATACCAATTCTGATAGTGGTAATCATGCAGGCCGAAAATTGATATTTAGAACCAATATTTATTTGAAGTAAAAATTTTACTCTTGACTTGAA
>JAVQJG010117292.1:0-18023 GCA_036024015.1 Craterocephalus amniculus
ACACACACACACACACACACACACAAACACACACACACACACACACAGACATACACAGCCTACTAAATCCCTATCAATAATTAAGATGGGTTCAAGCTAACATGTCAGCGTGAATGTAAATGCCATGGGTTCTGCAAATAAATCACTGAGCTCTGAAAATAGTGTGATGCCATTTCTGCTCAGCATCCATTGAAAGGAACATCTCATGCAAGAGCAGATGACTTAGTAGCAGTTGTTAAGAAAGCTTTTCAAAGTAAGAGGCCAAATGAGCAAACTGTATGAATTCCTTCTGGTGCTGCTCTGAACTGCTTTGAGTGTTGTGAAAAAATGCAGATGTGGAGAATTAATCATAAATAGAACAGTGACTGTGAAACTGCTTTGACAGGGAAGCATTTTAGGCCTGTCAACTATGACAGAAAGAGCACTTGTCTGGCAACACCGTCCATGCTCACGTCAACATGTACAGCTGGAGAAAAATGCAGTCAAGGGACACAAACTGTCAACCAGATTAGACGATGCTCTGCAGAAAAATCACATAACATCGTCAAGCCATACTAAACCTTAAAATCTTTAAGTCTGTTTGTTGAGAAACAACCTAAAGCTGGCAGTATTTCCTGAACGATGTCCCTGTTTTTAATGCTGGCTTTTATGTTCTCCCTCCCTGTTTCTTTGTCCTCTGTTCCTGCCCTCATCTGTGACACCTCGTTTGTCACCTTCCTTTCATGCCCTGTCCATCATCTCTTCCAATTCTTCTCCAGCCCCTGTGCTAACACTGCTGTCTCACCTCAGCATGGACTCCATGGCCTATCGCCATAGTAACAGACAGTCATGACAGGTGGAGATAGCAGGTAGTGCGGCGATGCATGACTCCCCCAGGGACTGCAGAATGCCAACACCATAGAATAAAAATGAACAGAACACGCTCCCTTATACAAAGTCACCCAGCATCCAGGCTTTACGTTCGAATCTTTGAAGGATGCATACAACCCTACAAGCCTTTTCTGTATTCAACCCATGCAGCAAAGCCATTCTGCCATTGTTTCACTGTTTAGCTGGACAGAGGCGAGGGTAGAGTTCAACGGATATCAGCATGTTGAGTTTTTCTATTTCATTACTCTCTATGGCCAGATCGTAAACACAACAAGATAAGCCCGTCTGCTTCATGTCAGCAAGGGACTGGGTTCGACACTAATAAAATTCCACAAATTGCTTCTTATGGGTTGGAGAAAAACTATTTTCTCATCTATTTGTCAATAATTTAATTCGGTCCTGGATATGGGGAAATGATTAAATGCTGACCTTGCATAACACAGAAAGGTCATTGCAGCAGCAACTTATCTATTTTGTGCTGCAGGTTCAATAGCAAGTCTTTCTGCTCCCATAACATTATTTTTTTCATATTTCATATTTCATGCTTGTAGATAGTTGTAAAGGGGAGGAGCCAATGAGCAAATATGCATTTCAATGACATGACAGCTCATCTCCTGCTTTAGTGACTGCATCGGCATCTGCCACGAGGACAGCAATAGAGAACAGAGGAATAAAGTGAAAAAAGTAGCCCGTTACACCACTTACCATAAGCAGACACACAGCTGATTCAGGGATGAGCTGGACAGCCATAATGAGATCTTCTTACAGATTTGAGTTGAAACGTGATGTTGGTTGCCTTCTTTATCCTCTTCGTTCTTCCTATCCTGAGCGTATTCCCTTAGGAATGAAGCTCAGCTCCGTCCAGGTGAAGACCTGCAGACCTTTGATTGGTCCTCCCACTCTATGTCCTTATGATTACCGCCTTCTGTCTCTCAGGCAGTGCTGTGAACAGTCTCTTTGCTCCAGTTGTAATTCCACACTCTCTGAAGAGCTTGTGACTCCCTGGTCTCTGAGACTCTTCGGACTGTGTGAAAATCAATCCTTCCTCTTGCAGTCGATGTGAGAGCATAGACCCCCCCTCCCACCCCCCCTAACGTTGCCTTTCACTTTCAAAACACTCCCTGCGGACTCCACACCCTCCTCCTCAGAAACCCCTGTGACCGGTGTCTCCCCTCCCTCTGTTGCAGCCCTCTACCTCCCTTTTTTCAGTCTGCTATCTTCACAACAAAAAGCACATCCAGGCATGCACGTGGTTCTTCAGTCTATCTGCTTTCTCCGGTGATGTCCCTTCACTGTTTCAAAGGGTGCAACACGGCTGCATCCGTGATGTTCCCCGGTCTCAAACACTCCCACTTTGATGGAAAGGTAGACATTCACCTCAGCTCTCCCCTCAGATGTCCAGTGCAGAGAGCTCCCCGTTGCCCTAAACCCCAGCCTCATGCATCATCAGCATGGTACAGCAGGGAAGCACAAAAAGCAGATTGTGACGGATAGTTTCAGAAGAGCGCAGGATAATAGAGAGGAGGAGAGATGTGGCGCTGTGAGAGAGGTTCACACTGAACTGAGCGTAAATGAAGGAGGGTGGGGGAGAGAGGGATGGAAATGCAGAGAGCAGACCGCGCCTATTCATGTCTGTTGGAGCAGAGAGGCAATATAGGATGTGAATGAATGCTTATCAGCAGGCTTAATGAACGGTTCATTCTTTATATTGCGCATGTAATGTTTAGACAGAGTCAGAGTGTTTAGTAGAGTGTCTTTAGTTTTTTAGGGTAGTTTACAATGACTAGATTGCACAGGAAAGGAAACCCAAATGGATGCAAATAAACCTGTCAACCAGCCCGTACTCTTATTTATTTTGTTAATTTCTGCAGTTTCAGATAAATCTTACCAGTGGGAACATGTTCATTTGTGTAATATGTAAAACTTACTAGGCAAAGTAACATCACTAATGATAAAGAGGTTGTAAGAGAATACTATTGTAATTTATTTTACAGTTTTCTACAATTTTAGTAAAATTCTTCTTATTTATTTATTTTCATTAGAAATTCTGTGTACAATATGTATTTTTCTTAAAGGCATTTTGGTTTTGCTTAGTTACCCATAGTTTTTGACCCAAATGTAGGTTTTCACTTTCTAAGTAATAATTAGTAGATACAGTATACACACTTGCTATGAAAGGAAGAGAAGATCAGTTGCTCCAGTAAGTCTGTATCCGTTTTTGGCCCCCTGCAGGTCTGCCATATGACCTATGTCTGCTCTCAAGTCTGCTGATAATCAGGTCATTCATGCTCCACCTGTAAAACCCAGAATTTATTTTCTAGTGAGGAAGCTAAGAACTTACATCATGACCAACACCAATGAAGAAGCACTAAAGTGTGCTTCAGTAAATCATTTGAACAAACTGGTTTTCTTGTTCTACAGTTGTTAATGTTATTTAATATGGAACACATTTTTTTTAGATAATTTTCTAATCAACTTGTTTACTGTAGAGATTTGTTTTACAGTCTTGTTAAAGTTTTTATAGGCTTACTACCCAAGTAAGTGGGTTTCTGTATCAGAAAAATGTCTTTAATTGATAAAATGTGGATGTGAGAAAAATACTTGTTTTCATATGTACTTTTTGTATTTCCTTTGTGAAGAATTTTTTTCTTTTACCATGTGTTTTTTCCCATTTCAGTCTCATTGTCGTCTCTAGGCGCTCCCTTTCTGTGGCAGATAGAGACTATCTGTAACTGCAGTAAATTTATGACCTGTTTGGTCTTTGTTCTGGTCCTTGCTCATAATCAGGTCATTAACACGCATACGCCAGATCTGCCTTTTAATCTTTATTTGTTCTTTTTATTGTTTTAGCACTGCATCTGTGTAGCTTTTTGATCTGTCCCCTCATGTCCAATATTGCCTTTTGTTGTTTGGATATTTGGAATCTCTACTGAGCAACATCTTTATCTCTTGAATTTTCTCTCCCATTGTCGTAGCCTTTCTTGGTGACATACTGTCCAACAGTATGGCAGTGACAATGAAGGGGACCAAACCAAAAAAGGTGTCTTGAAAAATTGAACAATAATAAAAAGACTTTAAAAGCATTAAACAAAGGAGAATTGATTAACTGAGTTGACATTCTGTACTAGAATAAGAGAGAACTTGGATTTGCAGCTGGATCTCTTGTTTATAATAACTGTGGCATGTAGTTTCTCAGTTTCTGCTTTTCTACTTTCTTCCTTCATAGTAAGACAATACATAAACATACCAAAAAATACTTTGCTACTTACTTGAACTACTTACTTCCTACTACTGTACAAACTGTCAGAAACCCAGTTCTAGCAGAGCTGGAGTTTTGTCAAAACAGATCTGCACTGCCATTAAATTAATTCATTTGGTCATTTTAATGCTTTATCCATATATTCATATCCTTTTTTAAAGTCTCCACTCAAAGAACGAATAGAAACAAAGGGAATGGATTGATTTAACCAGATGTGTAAGTTCATAACCCTGAACAGCCCTTTTATTCCCTGTGTCTTGTTCTTGTTGTCTGTGTGCTCACTGTACCTATAGGACTTTTTTTTTTTTCTTGAATTGAAATCCCGCCCCTCAGCTGCAGCGTCAGATCACTCACTGCTCCTAGACAGGAAACAGGAACTTGTATCGTTTTGTTCTTACACGTCTTGTTTTTCATCAACTCATTCTTGAAATCTTTCGCGGAAAAAGTTGGCGGGATAAACGGTGAGAAGAAACCAGATCTCTTAAAACAAGAAAATGGCAATTTGTGAGAAATGTGCTGAAGTATCTTGCTTTTGTGTCGGTGTAAAACTAAACTGCAACACAAAAAGTAATGTCAAGGTAGTCTGTAAAGGGAAACATGAGTTTTTAACATTTTTATTCAGGTTTTCTTCCTTTCTTTATTTTAAAGGATCTCCTTGTTCTTTCATTCAGGAGATCTTAAGGTTCTAAGCTGGCTCCCTGAGTTCAGCAGGAGATGGCACTGCTGAGCCATAAGCGGTTTGGCAATGAACACTTAGAAGAGAATTGGGAGCCTATTGGCTCTGGGGGATTTGGTAATGTCTACAAAACCAGGTGCAAGAATTTAGGAGTGGATGTTGCCATTAAGCTGGGTTGTCATGACGCTGGGTAAATATTTAGCCACATTTCTCTGGACACTCTGGACAATTGCTCTTATACTCATACAGTATAACCAATAGTTAGCCGTCTCATTTTGCTCGTTTGTCCCTGAATAGATCCTTTTCTAAGGAGGCCGGTCTCATGGAACAAGCATCTTTTAATTTTGTGCTGAGGGTTTATGGAATTTATAAAGGATGCCCACCTGAACAACAGACAATGCAAGAGGGAATAGTCATGGAGTTCATGGAAAGAGGGTCTATTCAGACCCTGCAGACGACCTTATCTGGCCCCCCACCCTGGCCACTGGCTTTTCGTTTGGCCCATCAAATAGCCTTAGGAATGAACTTCCTGCATTCAAAGGACCTTGTGCATCAGGACCTAAAACCAAGCAATGTCCTGCTGGATGGTGACCTTAATGCGAAGGTAAAGTAGGCTTCAAACCACCTTAACGTTTTAGTTCAAGTTCAGTTTAAAATCTAATTTAATGTTGTTTTATCTTTCTTATTTATTAGCTGGCAGACTTTGGACTGTCAAGGGTTTCCACCAGTGCTCCGAGGAGCAATCAAGAAAGACTAGATGAGATTGGAGGCACAGTCGAGTACATGCCACCTGAGGCTTTTGATCCCAACTATGAACCCGTTCGTACATTTGACATATACAGGTAAACACTCACTCATTTTTAAAATAAATTCTATCTGGGTAAATCAGTCTGTAATCTGTTGATTTTCTCTGTTCCTGTTAGCTATGGTGTCCTTCTGTGGTCAATCTTTAGTGGCAAAGAACCTTATCCAGGTACAACTGATTCCAGTTTCATAAACATTTCCAAAAGTTTTGTGCTTTAATCTACTTCCTAACATTCATTATTTTGTTGTTTTTTTAATACTCATTCAATTTTAGAAAAGTCAAATCTCATAGTTCTATTTTTGAAACACAGTAGGCCTACTTACAGTTTGTCGTCAGTTTTTGTTAACCTTTTATAGTTCCCGTTTTTCCCCCTCGGAAAGTTTATTTTTGTTTCATCTAATTTTTTCATCTTATTTTATGATTTTTTTTTTCATTTTCATTTTCATTGTTTCATCATCATCATTCAGCTTTTTCTCCATGTTGTCATTTTTTAAAATGCACTTTAGAAGCCAAAACCAGTTGCCGACTGCAATTCAGGGTTCGCAAAGGAGACAGACCTCTTGTTGATGAACTTGAGAAGAAACAGGTTAAGGGATTGGATATACTGGTGAAACTCATGGAAAAGTGCTGGGATCAAAATCCATCTAAGAGGCCTCCCTCCAGTGGTATACAGTTTTGATTTTCAGTATAGTAACATTTTCACCCTGTTTAAGACCATTTACTTTATATTGTTATTTAATGGTCAACTAAAATAATCTTTCATTATGGTTTTCTGATATGACATGGATATGATATGACTTTGTTTCAGAGATCATTGAAAAAACTGAACCTGTTTTCAAGGAGTACAAAAGTAGCATTCCTAATGCTGTCTGTGAAGTCTTGAACACGCTGGTGAGACTAGTCATTTCATAAAACGATATTTTGGTTGCAATAATAAAGTAATTATTTTTATATTAAAAAAAGAGTAATTTTCTTCCCTGTTTTAGGACCCACAAACCAGCAGTCAAGATTGTCAGCCAAATGGGGCAGTAGATTTCTCTTCGGTGGTTCCAGGTAAAAAACATTTTTATGTGGTTGAGTAAATTCCCACTTACTGTTTACCTTAATGGCCACAAAAACGTCTCCAAACTATCTCCTGCTTTCTTTAGGACAGCCATTGTCAGGTGATGTCGTAGATCATCCCAAATTGGCAAAACAGGTATTATTGGTGTATTTTTCGTGCCATAGCCTGCTACAGGTTACTTGGTCACAAAAGCAAACAAAAATGTTTGTTCCATTCTGGTGACTGACATGTGCTTCAGTGGTGGCTGAAACTTCTATCTTCTCTTCTTTCTTTGAACAGGCATCTGCTCGTCTATGTACAAAGGTTTTGACAGAAAAAGAAAAAGGTATGCACATTCTTTTATTTTGCCATAATTTTCCATTCTCTGTAATAAAACGAAATGAAATTTTCTAAAAAGTGCTATTTACATCATACTTGTATTTGCTTTCACTCTCTTCCTTCTCCAAATAGCAAAGTTTGTAAATGACAATATGGCAGCCATAGTACAAGACGCTGAAGCGGTAGAGGCAATAGCTGATGAGCTCAAAAGCAAAGGCATGGTTCACAAGGAAACTTACTCACGCATCCTCCGTAAAGAAACGGACCAGGACAAAGTGAGGCAGATCTATCAAGGGCCATTATGTTCAGGAGGCGACGAGGTCAAAGCAGCCTTCTATGATGCTCTTAAAGAACATGTGCCCTGGCTGATGAAGAAGCTTGGTATGTTTTGTTCTTGTATATCTCAAAAGGATTTAACTTTGAGAAGTCGATCAGATTTTTTAAATCATTTCTGAATTTTTCTCTTTCCCCTCAGATGGCTAATTCCAGAGCAGCGTGTGGTTTTCATGAAACGAAAAACTCCCTGAATAATCCCAGGAAATCTTTATTTTATAATATATTTCTGCATTGATTTAGTAAAAATGCCTTAAAAACTTTGTAAGAAATAAAGAGGTATTTTTTTGTACTACTTTGATCATTCTGTACTTTTTTTTACAAAATATAAAAAAATAAAAGAAAAAATGAAAAGTTGAGGTGAAACTGCACTACTTCTTACTCATTTCATACATGCTGAAGACTGCACAGAAATATTAGATGTAATTTCCACTTCATCTCCATAAATAATCATCAGCAGATGAGGTGTGAGAAGGGCTGGCTGTGTCTGCAGCTTTTCTGCACCCTGCTGGTTTGTCATGAGAGAATGTACAATGCATCATGGGTAATGTAGTCTGACGTTAGTGTAGGCAGTGACTGCCCTGCGACAGTCACTGCCTACACTAACGCCTTCACACTGCCTTCCTATAATCTGGAAGAGTTCAAGCTCTTTATTCAGTGGTATATTTTGTTCAGTTCTATGCTCATAGAAAAACAAATGTGTTTAATGAACACATTCTCTTGAACTCATTCATGCACAACACTGGTAAAGTTACACTGTGCTACTTTAAATGGAGGCTTGTAAAGTGTCAATGCAATAAATTACTAGAGATCCATAGACTAAATTAAATTTACTAAATGCTAAACTTTTGCTGAATTTTTCTGTATAAAACAAATAGTGTCCCCTTATCTACGATTTTTTATTTCATGGGTTATAGTTAAATTATCAGTGACAGTTTTCACATGATTGAAGAGTGGGGTGGGGTATTGTTTGTTTGCTCCAGTGGGTGGAAAAGAGGGAGACATGGACAAGGGAGAGACTGTGTAAGAGGCTTTTCTGGTTCAATCCCTTAACTGTCACTAGCAGTCAACCAGTCACCTGCAGATGATGGTGTCAGAGGAAACAAAGTCACTCTGATGTTGTGGTTTCATTTACAGGTCTGCTGGTCACTATGCTGTCAGTCAGACGATGAAGTGACTGCAGACTAACAATTTCCATAAGAACAGACTATCAATTTTGTCCTGGTGCCCAACATTACTGGTTTTGCCAAAATGTCTACAAGTGTTTAAATAGAAAACAAAAAACACAAGCAAACTTAGATGAACAGTTGTTAACTCTGTCAATTTCAGTGACTAACCTAAAATACAGCAGCTCATGCCTGTGTTCCCATGCACACAGACATGTAAACGTTGCTCATGGTTACTTTGCAGCAGCTTTTTAGAGTTTGACATTTGTCTCATGCACAGCTTCGTGTCCTTGAATTTTGCAAAGACACACACAAACACATCCTGTACAGATACAAATTCACACCACGCTAAGTGTTGTCTTGACCCATCCTTCTTTTTCAGCCCTACTTCCTCACTCCACCCTACTCACCCACCTCACCCCACCCTATCCTGCTTTAAAGCTCCCAATCCTCTTTGTGGGAGAGTGACGTCTGCTACTGTCAGAAACAGAGTTAAGCTCAGCAGGCACCAGGAGAAGAGAGTGGAGAGAAGCTCGCAGACCCAGGGATAACCAAGCAGCTCGGGGGCTTCCTCTGGGACAAATTTACTCCACCTAAGCTAGACTTAACTTCCCTCAGTGGCTGCTCATTTCTCCAACTGGAGAGATAAAAGGAATTTTGAAATTGATGAATTTCACCTTTAATTCAAACTTTCTTCTAGCTTTGGGACCTTAATGACTCCCAAGAATGAGTGCTTTCCAACAGGAACTTGACGTCTGAGGGCAAACAACATCGTTTTGAGGATCTTCTGTTGCTTCAGCTCTTGGTTTTCATACAGATAACCCTTACCTGCAAGTATACCCCTTCAAACCACCGACTTTTAAAATTCAACTAATGCTTAGACGACAAAGCACATGGCAAGATATCGTTCTTCCATGTCAGGTGAATCCAAACGGTGTTAACATGCCCTCAGAGCATTCTGTTTATGAGAGCTTACAGCAGCAAATTAAGTGAGCATCTCCTGAGGCCGCTGTTTACCTGAGTGCAAGGGTGTGATTCTATTCATCTGTATGAGACAACTCAGAAGTGCTTGAAGAGTGTGTGTGAGAGGAGAGGGTGCGCTGAGGTCAGAGTCCTGGATTTCCCAGGGATGGAGGGTCATGGTTACGACCGATTTGGAGATGGAGAGAGGGACAGTTACCAGATCGACTACAGAAGGATTGTAGGAGACATGGAGCCAGCATGGCCGCGCGTCACAAATAGAGATGGGGAGCAAACTCAGCCTTTTCTGCCCTATGCCCACTCATCACACGGACACGGGCATGAGACTGCAGCCCAGCGATACAGCGCCTCACGTATTCAAGCTGGGTACGAGAGGTCAGTATCTACATCAGTTCGACACATTCTCCAAATATACTAAATGGCTTGAAAGGGTGATTAGGTTGAATCCCATAGATGGCATCCAAGATGTTGTCACTTTCTAGTAGCGACGGCTGCATGCTTGTACGAGCCCATTTATTGGCAACCTGGGCAGCCGACCAAATCCTCTTACCTGCTGTACTGCCGTCATAGGTGTATAGAAAGAGTTTCCATTGACAAGGACATGCTCCTTTTGTCAGTTCCTGTCTGGTCTCCTGATCTGCCAGCAGCATAGGTTAAATAGAGGTCAAAAGAGAAACAAACAACAGTCACTATACAGTACAGACTGTACAGACAACAAATAAAATGGGTCAGAACAAACACATTTTTGTAGGTGGCAGTTCATTTGCTGTTCATTTAAGGATACTGGTTGCAACTCCATGAAGATATTGACAGAGAGATGTGTGAAAATAGGCAGATCATTAAAATATAAATAGAATATTAAACCGCATCTGTTCTCAAGTTGTGAAAAAGGGTCACAAGCTGAATAAGAAGTGTTTTCTTTGAAGGGACAAAACTAATCACAATTCAGGTGTTGTCAGCTCTGTGATGTGTGTTCTTTCCTATTCCAGCATGGCCGACTACTTGATCAGTGGAGGCACCGGTTATGTTCCTGAAGATGGACTCACCGCTCAGCAGCTTTTTGCAATTGGTGACGGGCTGACATACAAGTAAGAGGGCCTTATAAAAACAGTCCTTTCACTGATATGTATATACTC
Organism: Craterocephalus amniculus; assembly: GCA_036024015.1. Classification (NCBI taxonomy): domain Eukaryota; kingdom Metazoa; phylum Chordata; class Actinopteri; order Atheriniformes; family Atherinidae; genus Craterocephalus; species Craterocephalus amniculus. The sequence goes on from JAVQJG010117292.1 coordinate 10,608, forward strand.
AGACAGATGCACATGCAGCACTGGAGCGTATGCATCCACAGAAAACAACAGACTAATGCGATGTCTTCCATTAAATGTTTATTAATAACAGTGATGACACATCTGCTTCGGTTTTACATGGAGAATTATCATGAGTAATACTACTTTCAAGGATTCTGAGTGGTGTCACAGACATTAAAAGCAGTCCGCCTGTGTGTGTGTGAGAACAAATCAGTGTGTTAATGGGTGTTTCCTTAATGGAGGTTATGTGTGGGGTTTATCTGTTAGCAGAGGATAAATGCAGAGCACTTCAGCTGGTTGAAATTCTGACAGATTACTTCACTTTGCTGTCAACTATTACACAATGTTTTTCAGAGAAACTGAGCTGTCCCTAAAAGTTCATCTTAATTATTAACTAAGTAACTCAGAGGTATATCAATGTTTACTGTAAATCACATATGATAAAACTGGAATGTGCAGATGACGGTGAAATATTGCATCAGATGTTAGTTTTAGAAGTTTAAACAAACCCTGCTGATGTCTCATGGGTGGCGTTGAATGAACTTATTTGGTATTTTATTTTATTTTACTTCCTATATGAAGAGGAACTGCAGAAACCCGAGGTCAAAAGATGACTCATAAGTAACACCTCATTAATAAAAGCCATGTTTACCATAACTATCATATAAAGGATCATCTCTTACACATCAGTTTGTTTCCACTCAACATGTGTTGTACATATCTGTGACTTAGAAGCTTGTCATCAAGGGTTAATGTGAAATTCCCAGTGATGATTTTTATTTATTTATTTATTTTTGGGAAGACCACTGATATAAACTTTACTTTTGATGAAAACATAGGGTGGTGGTCTGTTAGTCATCGCCATGAGTTATAGTGGTGACTAATTGATTCTGAACAATACTTTCTGAGGAAAAATCACGTTCTACTGTCTACTTTTTTCTCCTCTCTGCTTTCAGTGATTTCGTAATCCTCCCTGGATTCATAGATTTCACTTCTGACGAAGTGGTGAGTATTATTGCTCTAAAGGTCAACCATAATGTGTCATCATCTACAGTAATGTTTACAGTATCTTTTCTTATGTAAAATTACCTAAAGTTAGGTCTGTGGTAACACGGTAAACAAGGAAAGCTCATTTTGATAACTTTTAGGACTGACTTCTAAAAGCGACCAGGCTGATTTGGATTCTGGAATAAACTGTATACATATCTAGTGGTCTGTGGACATGTTTTTTTCTCTTTGACCTTTACGCTGATTTTATACTTTATACAGCCTTATAATCAGGCCTTAGCTATTTGCTGTGCTGCTTATTTGCCTTGCTTTGTTTTCAAGCTCTGTAGGGACATTAAATTAATTTCATGGGTCACATGGGTGGTTCCTGGATAGCAGATGTTCAAAACAAACACACATCTGCTTCACTTCACACTCAGCGGGCGAATTTAGAAAGTCTGCCTTTAATTTGTCCAAACTGGCTGTCAGGCTTATTGAATGGAAAAACAACAAACATGTATAAGTAAGGAAAGGATGTGTTAAGCCTGTGCAGCAGATGCTATCTATTTTTGTATTGTTATGTTTATGTGGAAGCATTTTGTTGCTTATTTTGAATGGCATTTTTGCTTCTAATTGAATTCTTTTTTACAGGATTTGACATCTGCACTGACAAGAAAGATCACCCTGAAGACGCCTCTTATTTCATCTCCTATGGATACGGTCACAGAATCATCCATGGCCATTGCCATGGCAGTAAGTACAAACACTACACAGTGACACGTGTCCTATAATCATCTGCTCAGAAAAGGATCACCCTGATAAACAGACTAGGGAAAAAAAACACCTTTTCATGCTGTTCATTCCGGAATTTTCTTTCTTTTATTTTCCTTTCTCCAATTTGGCTGGTGTCAGCTAATGGGTGGGATTGGAATAATTCATCATAACTGTACTGCTGAATTCCAGGCCAACGAAGTGCGAAAGGTTAAGGTAAGATGCAAATCTATATGCATGGAAAAACATCTGGCACTGAAACACAAAGCATCAACTTTGAAAACAGAAGTTTCTGCATTACTAGACACTGTGTTTTTTGTCTTTGGCAGAAATTTGAACAGGGCTTTATCACAGACCCGGTGGTAATGAGTCCCCATCACACAGTGGGGGATGTATTTGAAGCGAAGACCCGCCATGGGTTTTCTGGGATTCCGGTGACTGAGACAGGAAAGATGGGCAGCAAGCTGGTCGGTATAGTCACGTCCAGGGATATCGATTTTTTGTCTGAGAAGGACCATGACAAGCTTCTGGAAGAGGTGGGTGAGCAGCTTTTAACCCTTTAAAGCCCAACCTAGAAAAAACTGGTTAAAAAAGGCTCATTTTTAATGTGACAAGTCAAAATTAATATGGTGCAATCTTCTGCTTCCTGGCATCCATTAGGGGGCAGAAGATGAGTTTTATATTGTATTCTGCAGAGTTTTTATCAAAGTTTTTAACAGTAAGTGATGCAAATGTCTCAATATGTAACAAATATGATACATTTGGATTATAAGGTTAAGACTTGGGCGCACGATTTTGCAAAAATTTTTATACTGTATTTGTGAAGACATCAAGAAGCATGATGTCTATTTCACACCACTGACTTTCTTATCTAGACCATGACAAGAAGGGAAGACCTAGTCGTTGCACCAGCTGGAGTCACACTAAAAGAAGCGAATGATATCCTGCAACGAAGCAAAAAAGGTAAATCTTTCAGAAAGTGATCCTGCTGAGAAAAAAGATATCAGCATCTTAACTGTATTTACTTCACTCTGTCACACATGTTACAATCCGACTCTCCCAGGTAAGCTCCCCATTGTAAATGACAACGATGAGCTGGTTTCCATTATTGCTAGAACTGACTTAAAGAAGAACAGAGATTACCCACTGGCTTCCAAGGATTCACGGAAACAGCTGCTCTGTGGGGCTGCCATTGGTACCAGGGAAGATGACAAATATAGGCTGGACCTTCTCGTGCAAGCGGGAGTGGATGTGGTAGTTCTGGTAAGTTTTGAGCTTCCCACAGCAAAGCCACAAAGATGTGACATAATTTTTCTGGTGTGGATTCAATTACATTCGATTACATTTCTTTTCTCAGTTAAAAAAAAATTAAATGTCTTGTTATTTGCTCAAAAAGCTAATTTTAACATTAAGTCAGAAACGAGCAAGTAACTGGAAAGCTACAGTAATGATTCAAACATTGTGATATTTCCTGGAAAACAGAAATATTTGGTCAATGAGCATGCGTCCAAAATACAAAATGTGGGGTGCTTTGGACTAGTACATAATTTTCCAAATTGCAGCCAAAGCTCTGACTGTTCTAAGTGTTTTAAGTTTAAAAGAGTGATGTGATGTCCTTACCTGAAACTGCTGCACATGTTTGTGGCACAACAAATACCTCAATTTTTTTGGTTGTTCAAAAATTTGAATAAGTGTATATTTGGACATTGTCTGCATTTGTCCCCCAGCCCATTTCACAGTTCAACCCCACATACAGACACACAGAAACTTCTCCTTATGGTTCTCACCAAATGCATTTTGACATTATGTTTGGGGTTAGCCCCACAATGTCTGCTATACATTTATAACAGAACGATGGTTATATTAGATGAGTTCCAATAAGCAACACTGAATAAGTGTTTCATCTTTCCTTGTTCTCAGGACTCCTCCCAAGGAAACTCAGTGTATCAGATCAGCATGATAAACTATATCAAACAGAAGTATCCTGAGCTGCAAGTGGTTGGAGGAAATGGTGAGACTTTTTTTGGACTGTTGGACTGCGTAGAAATCTTGTCTTAACTTTTCCTTCCTCAACCAGCTCTTTTGTGTTCCTCTGTCTCTCTCTAGTGGTGACAGCTGCTCAGGCTAAAAATCTCATAGATGCTGGTGTGGATGCTCTGAGGGTTGGCATGGGATGTGGCTCCATCTGCATTACCCAAGAAGGTAAAATCTTGTCAAAGCATTGCTGATTTAAGATGACAATACTTGCTACAGCAGATGTACAGAAAATAAGTTTACATATGATAACTTTGTGGAGGCAGCATTTCTGTCCTGGTTGTACTGAAGATGCTCAACTCTTAATCACCATTTCGTGCTCTCTTTCTTCAGTAATGGCATGTGGACGCCCCCAAGGAACGTCGGTCTACAAGGTTGCAGAGTATGCCAGACGTTTTGGAGTCCCAGTAATCGCTGATGGAGGCATTCAAACTGTTGGGCATGTGGTGAAGGCACTCTCCCTGGGAGCATCTACAGGTAGAGGACGTATAACTTCTTAATTACAGATATCCAGGTCATTGATTTGATGTATTAATTAACCATTCTCTGACTTTGTTACTTCTAATACATACACACATTTTAAGGGGCAAAGCTTGATTGATTTTATCAGTGTATGTCATGTGATGTTGCAAGTTGCAGTCATCTCATTCAATCATATTATTGTCTTCAGTAATGATGGGATCCTTGCTTGCTGCAACCACTGAAGCTCCAGGAGAATATTTCTTCTCAGATGGTGTGCGCCTGAAAAAGTACAGAGGAATGGGCTCTTTGGATGCCATGGAGAAGAATAACAGTCAAAAACGCTACTTTAGGTATGCAGATGTGTCTTATAAGCTTTTTTTGCTTTATAGATATTCAGAGTCATAGTGTGATATACATTTTAGCATACTTATGTCTTCCTTTGTGTAAATTACTTTTTGCATGTCCAGTGAGGGAGATAAGGTGAAGGTGGCTCAAGGAGTCTCAGGATCAGTTCAAGATAAAGGTTCCATCCAAAAGTTTGTTCCTTATCTTATTGCTGGTATACAACATGGGTGTCAGGACATAGGGGCCAAGAGTTTGTCCATTTTAAGGTAATTTTAAGACTGCATACTGTTTTTAGTGAGTGAGAGCTTTTCAGAGACTTTATTTTGAGTGTGTTTTGGGTTTCAGGTCAATGATGTACTCAGGAGAGTTGAAGTTTGAGAAGCGAACCATGTCTGCTCAAATGGAGGGAGGAGTTCATGGTCTTCACTCGTAAGTCTGATCCTTGACCTTAATCATTCCAGTACAACCTGTGGTCATCCATACCTTTTTGTTTTTATTTCCCGTCTCAAGTCCAAAATCTGGTTGTTAGTGATGTCTGTCTGTCAGATCCATGTATTTAACACCTGACTTTTTTATGTTTATCGCTTTTTCTTTTCCTATTAATGCAATTGCAGATATTCCTTTGTGCCATGTAAGTACATGTTACTGTATTTCCATCCAATGCTTTATTTCATTTATAACAATTAAATCTATCTTGAGGTAAAATATCTGAACATATGTATATAATTTTTCTTTCTATTTAAAATATAGTTATGAGAAGCAGCTTCAATGAGGCAGGAGGAAAAGGAAACACACGATCAGGACCTAACGTCCCGTCCCCCGCTGCTTTGAGTAGATGCAACGGGCGAGTGTGATCAAACTGACACAAAGCTGCTAATGCATCTACACACGTATCATCTAGAAGGTTATGAGACATCCTTCTTTCTTCTTAAATGTCACATCTTTGTCCTCCAGATACAGATGTACAAAATCAGCCCCCTTTGAGCTCATGGAGTCAAAGATGACCAGGTCAAAGGGCCGGGTTTGGAGATATTAGTTTAAATTTCAGCACATTAACTCTTTGGGTCTCTCTCCAACACCAGCCAATGTGGAGAAGTGTTAATGTTTTCATATGATAGTCTCTTTCAGTGAGAAAACGTGTTTTCAATTACTTTTAATAAACTAAATACCAAGAAAAGTCTTGCTGACTTGCAGCCTGATATTTCAATGCTAATTCTGGATATAAACAATGCAAATCCTAATTAACTTCCAGATCCAAAGTTTAGTGTCTGCACATTTGAAATACGGAGTATTTTTGAAGGGGCAGTCATGTGCATCCTCAGCTTAAATGATGTTCTGCTTATCGTGTTTGAATTAGGAAAATATTGACTTAAAAAAAAGCTTTTGTGAACAGAGGGCATCTACAACTTTTAAACACCAGCCTGAGTTTTTTAATCACATTATAGATTAAATTCCATCATGGCTTGTTAAATGGTGTCTGGAAATCTTAATTTCACAGTTAAAAATATAATAAATGTCATTATGATAGCATGATTATTCATCTATCAGGCTCAGTATTTTTCAGATACACTGTGAGTTACAATAATTCAGTATATTCTTATATAAAGTATGACAGAGCAGTAACAAATCATTTCCTCTGCTTAGATTTCATGAAATGCTTTGAAGTCTTTACAGTAAAACATGATTTTATATTTTTCTGTGTGGTACCCAACATTTTTGGAATCACATATCAGGGCTAAAATAATTTGAAGCAATTTCAAATGATTGGTAATTTGTGTTTGAGAGATTTGAACATTTCTTGGTCAGTTGTTGCCTGAAATTTACAAATATACAAACAAGATGATTGTCTTCTTCTGTCATGCATCTGTAAAGACACAGAGTCCTATGTACTGTAAATAGTTTGAGAATAAAAAAATAACATTTTGATGAAAATAATTTTAACATTGCTTTACATTTTAACATCTAGAAACTATGTATTGATTCTTGTGGAAATAGTTTTACTCCCCACACCCCTCCCCACACAAACACATTACCCTGAATCAGAATAAATGCATAAAGAAAATGATTGGCTGGCTGAACTGATGACAAAAGATTTTTAAAAGTTTATCCCATGTATTGATGCATCCTTTCCCTACACTAAATTGATAATGACTAAATGAAAAGAGGGACTTTCATGCTGTTAAATGAATAACAGAGGTGTAATATATGTACTGAACACAGTCATTTACAAAGTTCACATTCATTTCAATTAATTATTTGTCTCCCTTAATAGAAAAAAACCTAATAAGTCAATTTTCCAAAACGTTTGGAATACAGGGTACCTGACTGAGCCTATATGACAGGTAGTTCTACAGATGGTAAAAGGGAAGAGAACTAACAGAATCAGAAAATGTTTATAATGAATATGATTCAAACACTTTAAGGCAAGCACCAAAAGAGCTTCAAATAGTTTAACATCTCGTTATTTTTATCAAGAAATTTTACAATCATACCCCTGTTACAATGCTTCTGGGATGTGGTACTATAATGAAAGAAAACATTAGGCCTGTGTAAGTTCATGGGGAAAAAACATGTTTAAAAAACTTTGAGCTGATCTGAAGGACTGTGAACTGCATGCCTAAGTAGACTAACTATGAACTTCACGAGAAAAAGAAAACAAAAACAAAAACGTGATTTGTTTATTTTCTATAGGCTTGCAGCACATTTAATAGAAAATCATAATAAACATTTGCGAAACCATCACCAACATTATCTGAACCATTAATTTTTATAATAATTTGGTGTAAAAAAAAAAAAAAAAGCAGCATTTATAGAGAC
>JAVQJG010117298.1:0-16441 GCA_036024015.1 Craterocephalus amniculus
TTGTTTTTATAGATAATAATTTTCTTCATCTCCTTCATCAGTTCATGTCATGTTTTCCTTGCACTGAGACTTGCAGAACCCCCGCCAGACACAAAGAATCCGATAATGTTCTTTTCAAAAGTTCATTTAGAATTTAATTGAATGAAGCGTTTATTTTACCTATCATGAACTTCACATTTGAAATACTGGTAAATCAAATTTGCAGTAAAGTAAAAGTTTTCTTTAGTTTTTCATTAATAGTCACTTTCACCCCACTGCTTATTATGATGCTGAGATACAGTCATAGAATTTTCAAAGCAAAAGAAAAAAAGACTCATCAAGAGTTATTTCTAAGTACTTGTACACATCTCTGGTGATTTATACCTTTAAATGCTAAAAGAAGAATCTGTTTTCACTGAGAATGAGACATTTTTCAGAGCATGCAGCCTATATGTTTGTGAGCAGGGTAAAGCAGAAAACATCTCCTACATTATGAGGTTGATGCAACTTCGCTTGCAGCTTTAAAACCAGAACAAGAAAGTGTGGCCAGATGTGATTATGTGCAACTTACCCATTAAGCATGTGGTCAGTGATGAATGGAGTGATTACAACTTTTATTTGCACAAGATGTACTTCCAACATTTCTCCCTTTCTGTGCTTGTGAAAATTAATCTTAGGAACGCATTCATATTTAAACATCCTCCCGGCAAAGCACAGGGTTATAATGTTTGAATGCACATTGTACATTATTGGCATAATTAATTCATTGCAGCTTCATCTGTAAATAACATTGCTACCACAATAGATGTGCAGACACAGGAGACCAGAATCAAGACCTGTGTGTGTGGATGGGTGCCGGTCCGCTGTCACTGCTGCACAAACACAGAAGATTCCCACAGTGGACCCTTATTTACTTTCTGGATCTGCTCTGTCACACAGGCATGCATACAGGAGCGCACACACATGGTCTGTGCCCTTCAAAGCCAGTACAGGAGATTTAAACATCAGCGTTCGCTTCAGACCACCATGTGGAATGTAGAGTATGCCTGCTATGATCTACATGAGATCATGTTTTATCGTTGTTTGTTTGGTGTCTGTCTGCGTCTGTCGATTTGTGCATAGTGGTAGTTTAGATATATAGTCCTATCGTTGAAGTAAGCAACCATGACTTTATTTTGAAAATTCAAAAAGCACATGAAGAGCCACAGTTAATCGTTTATTTACGACAACTACAAGCAATGTTGGTGTTTAAAGAGAACTTTATTCCTCTTATACACGCCACTTTTCACACATGATTTTACACGTTTCTCATATTTCTGCTCATATCACAAATGAAAGAATGCACTGCAACACAAAGGATATTGAATTCCTACTGCAGGGTTTTATCAGATGTTAACATTTATTGCTTATTTTTACATTTGTGACAGTAGCTGCTTTTCCTGTCTGGGTTTACTTCTCTTAGTTTTTGTTACCTCACATGATTATGCCCATGCATGATTGTCCATTTTTCAAATGTGCTAAAACCTCGGCCCCTTTGTCATCCACTGTGTGAACTCCATAATGCTGTTCTCGTGTTGACCTCACACGGATGAATAATTCACCTTGAGGAGAGCCAACTCTTGTAACACTGTGACCCCCTCAACTCCCTGCATGCTCGGGACACTCTGCCCACCCCCCGAAGGAGACGCACCCACAGTTCTCCCCCTCTCACCTCAGCCTCTCTTTTCTCCTCCACCCCCCTCCCATCAAATATTTAGTCAGTGAGGATGGAGAGCTGAATCCCTGGCGCCCCTGTGGCTGCAGCTCACTGTCTCAACTCATCTGACTCCTTCATACGCGGCATGTCCTGCTGTTCTTCTCAGCTTTCTCCTTACACACAGAGGGAGTGGGAATGAGTGCCTGAAACATTTAGGTCTCTGCCCTCTGTGAGCAGTCTTGTCAAATGCTGAAATCTCCGATTCATGCTGCAGAGCAGCAGCAATGAGGCCCTGACACATCTGGCAAAACCTTTCCTGGATGGATACACTCATGATACAAACTGCTTTGGTTTCTGTTTACATTTTTTCCTCTTATTTCAATTTTATGGTGTAATTTTGCGTGTGATAAAAGGAAATTATTATTTTCCCTACAAAATCTAAAAATGAAAATAAGGTTGAAATATGAGAAGCTCACTGTGAGTGATTTGTCTGTATCAGAGTTGTTGGCGGTCGATATGCTTGTCACTCAGGACAATTACAGAGTGGATACGTGTGTGTGTGTGTGGATGCAGCTTTTATGCATACTCTTCACATCTAGACATTTTCCCTCTTTGTCTATTTGCAGTAATCTGAAGTGATTACAGTTTAGAAAAAGAAAGCTTATCATTATTAGCAGGATATTCAGATTTTTGTATAATGCGGTAACATGTCTGGAACTCAAAGTAATATTCAGTGACAAGTGTCATAATATCAAGTGTTTGCAACAAGATGAGTGTTACTGTTTATTAATTTACAAGTGGGTTAAACAACAGTACTAATTAAGACTTTGTAAGCATTTAAAAAGATTAACTTGCAAATTTGGTCATTTTCATGAAAAAGTCAGCCAGAGTACAGTAGGTGCTTCCTGTTTTTCCATCCTCCTGTGGCTTGATGGACTTTGGTTTTAACCATCAGGCATATCTGAGAGGTCATTGTTGAGGACAAGTGACGGGATGAAGCAAATGTCTCTCGCAGGGTAGTCTTGTGTAATCCATTTAAGTGCAGTAGAGCCAGTTGATGAAGGGAAAAAAAGCTTTCAGTTGTGTGTTTTTTTGCTCTTCCTTTAGTACTGTATTCTCCAGGTTTGGAAGGACTGGTGCTTTCAGCCTCAATGAACCTTTTTCAAAAGGTGGTTTATACAAAAAAAATACCTTGCCTGCAGCTGCCAGTACAGGATGCTGATCTAATTTTCTGAGCTCCCAGTTGGAAAAATACACTGGAAGGATGGCTGAATTTGGATTTCTCAATCAGATAGTTGAAGGAAACTTAACAGATGAAATTTCGAAATCATTTTCACAGATTTACAAAATTCCAGATGGAACTTGTGTGTAGTCTCTTTCCAGCTTCATCCTCCAACTCCTCAGACAAAAGGAAGCAGTATGTGAGTTTCACTGCCTTACAATGTGATTCTCTGACACTTTTCATATGGAAAAGTGTATGAAACTAATATACTTTTACTCTGTGTAAGAACAAGCAACTACACTCATTAAAATGTTGACAGAACGCATAAACACAATCTTATAATGGATATAGATTGTTTTGCATTTAATGTTTGAGGTCAGCACTGAATTTGAAATGAAAGCAGCAGGAGCTCTGACACATTTTCTGTCTGTGGTGATACGGCAGGTGTACACGCTCAAAATTCAAACTTGTGTTGAGAGCATGTGTGCTTGCCCTGCGGGGTCACAGCCTCCCCATGTGTTTGTCATCGCAGCCTTTGTTCCCCACAGCCCTGCTATTCTGGGCAGAGAAAGGTCATCTTTCCCTTACATGCCTTATACCTTATAGACGCTTACTTGGCTTTTGGAACATGATTCACTTAGTTTTCCGGGGAAAATTTTTGGCAATTTCTTTTCTTTCTATATGTACCTGTTTTCAAACCGGATGTAAAAAGGCAGTGGGCAGATGTGAATGTATTGAAGATGTTCAGGAGCAGCCCTCACATGAAACTTCCCATAGAAATGTTGTATTCTGCAAATTACACTCTGTTTGCGTTTTGGCACTAAGGCCAGGCTATAACCGACACTAGAGGGTAATTTAAGATAAACTGAAAGTGCCTGTGCTTGTTGAGTACTCCAGTATGTGACAGTTGAAGGAGTGTCACTTGCTGCCTTCTCTATTTATGCCTCTCCGTGCCCCCATGACGTATGAGGCCAAGCTGGTGGGTGGTTCATGGAAAACTGAGCCCTTGCAGCATAACATCCCTGCCTCACACCTTCCTCATTTCACATAGTGACCTCATATTCCTTAGCGAGGCCTCCACCCCCCCTTGTGGAAAATCCAGAGAAAAAGGCTTTCGTCACCTGACTCCATATGTGTGGAGAGATGGAACAGCTGCTTCGGAGAGATTGGGCAACAGCCACAAGGATACACACCTCCAGCTTAAGGGGCAAATAAAAGAGGAAACCATATGTTGTCGAAGCTTACGTGAGACCGCACAGTTTGGAGTCTCGACTCAGGGAAAAATGTTTCAGCTTAAAAACGGTGGATTTGCTGCTGATAAGTGCAAGCTGCAGTGCATTGATTAGAACATTTTAGTGGGTGTGTCATCTTTTTCTTGAGTCTCTTGGATATTTTTAAGTAGCTGATGTGCATATTGATTAAGCTAGAGATCCTTCTGAAATCCGTAGCAACTGGACATCTTTAGAAATATAAATGAGCATGTCGTTGCAGCAGCTATTGATGATTTGGATGGATTTGCCTGCTAGCAATGGATGCTATCCCCTCTTTATGTTTGTGTTTTTATACGGAAGCATAAACAGACATTTGGTTTCTTATATGGCTCTTTGCGATTCTACTATTCAAGGCATCAACCACCGCAGGGTGGGCTTTTATTAAAGAGTTGTAATGAGTAAGAGCCACCATAAGCCAGCTTGCCTATTGATTACCAATAAAGAGCACTCAGTGGAGACGTGCTTTGATCCATAGATAAATCTTTGCAAAGGGAGGCTCAGTTTACTCTGGTTCCAAACCTCCTGAATTGCTTCTCGAATTCTGTTGAGTAATTCAAATAGATCTTGGAGGATGACACTTTAACAAGCATGGATACACATTGTCCTTGCATTTCAGGAGACATTCATTTCTACAGCTCACTGTTTCTTATTTTAAGTTTTAAATGTCAAAACCATAGTTTGAAGTCATTTAACAAACACAGTTCATCCAAAGACTATTCATTCTTTTGCCCTTAGATTTTTTCATTTAAATTCTTTTGACTGCAAGGCTTCTTCTGCAAATGACACCAGAAAGTGACTACAACATGGTGAGACATGTCCCTTTTTTGTCTTTAGTCCAAATAAACTTGTAAATCAAATCAAAGGCCAAGTGAAATCCTTTAAATGATACTAAATAAAGGATCCCATCAAAACTACACTTGTACTTGTCTCATAAGCTAACAAATTCTGCAGAGACTAGCAGAGAGCTTGTTAGCTGAGAAAAAATATATAAACTATTTTTATTCTCACTTTTTAAAAGAAAAAAATCATGCATGTATAGGTGAAAAGTTTGTGGCTTAATTGTTGAAGGTTATTCTGCAACAATGCACTCTCAATAGAGTAGAGTCTCTCTAAAACACGCCTTTCTGGTGCCTCAGTGCTGAAAATGACGTCAAAGCAGACACACATATGACTAGAGTCTGTTCAGGGCAAAATCAAATCCTCCCACTGAAACCAACTAACAAGAAGGCAATCAGACAGAATAATGGGGTAGCAATGAAATGGGCTTTTAATCTGAGCATGCTGGGCCCAGCTCCTGCACCAATAAGACCTCAACCTTGAACTTAGAGCAGTGTGACACACAAAGACTTGTGGACTTGCACACAGGTCCATAAAAACCAACACTGCATAAATAAATCTCATATCAGAGTTAGATTGTAATGCTGCTTTCTGAACATTTTGTCATGTTGAACTGGATGCATTTGGGTGAAATGTAACAAAGCCAAGAAAATGATGAAGCTGGAGATGATTACAAAGAAAGCCGGCCTTTTTAATTTCTCTGAGAGCAGTCGGAGAAGTTCAAAGCATTTTACACAAAACAGGTTATTCATTCCATACAATACTGAGTAGAAAGGCCATTTCTGAGCTGAATTCTTACATTACCTCAGAAAATTTCTATTAAGAGAGAAATACTCTTTTATTAATGGAACTCTGCTTTTTCCGTCTTGAGTCCCCATGGAGGTTATTGTTTGATGTACTGACTGTTTTATCGGGTTGATGATTCCATTTGGTTTCCAGTGTTTTGTTTTATCTCTCTATTACTGATGTTTCTGTACAATCAGTGATACATATATATGTGGTACATAAATTATTTAAATATCACTTTAAACTTAAAGGTTTAAAACTCAAAGGGGCCTTTAAAGTTTTATGCTTTCTAATAGATAAAACTTCATAATACCTCCAAGATTTAAAGAAAACATCTCAATTGATTTTATCGGTTTTGAATTCTGTTGTGATTCTCTGAAAAAAGAAAAAAAAGTAATGGAGCATTTTAACATTACAGGTTTTTAAAATACTCTTTTTATATTTGATCAATTATGGCTTTTAGTATTGTTCTTATTTATAGGAAAGTTTATTTCTTAACGATACTCAAAATTGAAAATTACCACCCCGCTCTAGTAAAATAAATTGTGCTTTTAAGACAGTATTTTATGTTTCTGATCATTATTTTTGTTCAGGTAGCTTTATCTTGTGCTGGACTGCTTACTCCTTGGTGGTGTAGCACTTGTAGTAACAAATTTCAAAGTCTGCTTAACTACTGACCAGATTGTCAGCCTGTTTCTGATGAAAATACCACCAGTAACTATAATGAACAATGAAATACCATCAAAAACGGTTTTTGTATGGCAGCTACTTTCACTCAGAAATCTCACAATCCTGGCATTTATATTTGATGGATGTAAAAATTATAATTACGCAACACTTTACCTGTGGGCTGCCTCAAAATACTGCTGCTGATAACGTGAAATTTCCGCTCAACAGTCTGACTGGAGCAAAACACTTTTTATTCTGTGGAGGAAAACAGATAACTAAAGAACAGAGTAATGTTGTATTTATACACAGACTGCCAAGTTTCAACTGAAAATTTACTGGAGTCAGGGCTCTGTCAGTTGAAATAATAACACCGTCTCTGTTGCTGTGGGTATTAACTAAAACCATCCCCACCAGTAGATTGGCTGCCACACTCAATCAGCTATTGTTTGATGTTTTCTAAAGTAATGTAGCAAACCTTGGGCTTAAAAGGTTTAGGCAGGCTTTTGTCAAACCACTGGTGCAGTGCTTCTGACTTGTGTAAAAAAAAAAAGCCTCCAGCCTTGTCTGACTGGACCTCACAAGGGTTTTGTCTTTGTGAAAAAGCCCTTCTAGCAAGCTTGAGGCTAATGGTCTAGAAAACAGATTGAGGTGAAATATGTGCTGTAACTGATATCAGTGTGGACAGGGAGATTTTTTTTTACAAAGGGAATTCTTTAAGAACAGATATGTTTTGCAGCAGCATGGAGTCTATACTGTAGATAGTTTTGTGAACAAGAAAGCATAAAAGCCCTAAAATGGATAGAAAGCTTCACGTAAGCACAACTAGAATCACAAGTCCCTTAGGTTGAGGAGCTGATGCTGAGACTGAAGAGTCGCCCCATCACTGGTGATCCATGCAAGTCGACATACAACCTAAAACCTCTTCACTAACCACACATTGGAACGTTACAACACTCGCGTGCACACAGATGCACACATGCCTCAGACAGTTCATTTCAATGCAAATGTGTTTGCCCTTCTTTCTGGGAGGGGTTTGCTGGCAGACAGCATTTTCTCTTTAAACCATATGGAAGATCTAGATTGTAGAGTGAGCCCTCAGGCAGAACCAGGCCACCAGTACATGCAGTGCATCCTTCCGCCTTATTTATTTATCTACGTTAAATAGGAGGAAATTTTTTATCAATCCTGGCTTGTTGCATTCAGAAGACGATGCAGGCATGCTCGTGGTGAGGGATGATTATTTACAAGGCCTTAAATGCACAATGTACTATAATTGTTTAGCATCAAAGGGTTGCTGTATTCCAAAGCTGATACATGGTTTACTCTTCACCGCATGCCTGCAGCATTAAAGATGAAGCTAGATTCTTTTGCCCTCCCAGCGGGCCTTTGTCCTCAAAAGAATGGAGGCTCCTCGCTTCATCGGATAGATTACAGCCAATTAAATGTGTCCGTTATCACCCATTAATTACCGCCACCACTTCTGCTCGAAATAGGCCTGACCAAGCAACGGCCATGGACGTGAAATTGACCCAAATACATCAAGATGAGTTTCCATTTTTTACCTCTTTAATAAGCTCTCATCAAGAGGGGCCTATCGTTGAACCAAGTCGTCTTTCACGTCGATTCCCAGGGAGATGTGTACAGCTCGGTTAGCTGAGAACTTTAACTTAACGTTCGGGAAGCCTGATATCGCTTCCATCCGTGTTTGTCAGTAATGGCTTGTGTTCGGCTGAATGAGCGACGTGTGTGTGCGGGGTTATCTGAGGTCAGAGCTGATGGAGTGGTCTTCCTCAGAGATGTGCAGCGGCCCTGAAGGATTGACACTGTGTGACACCTTTCTCCGCCAGCCTGATTAGTCACCTCTTTGATGTAGTTTCCTATATTAAGGCTTTTAAATGGAAGACAGCCTGACACGACTAGCTGAATAGGGCCGAGTGAGAGAGGCAAAATCTTAGATCGTGTGAAACGTGATCCTGAAACGCTGTCTGCCATCATTACGTCATTCAGCTTTTTTCCAACTGCTTTGCTTTTTCAGATGTGTTGTAGGTATGTTTCACTGTAAATGAAGACCTGTCCGTAGTTTTTAGTTTCTTCTTGGGACCGTTTCACTTCTAAGATAAAAGGAGATTTGTGTTTTTAGAAAGCTCCCATTTCATCTCCATTTTGTTTTTTTATGTATTCATCTTGCACTTTCTTGTCTTTGCAAGCTCAAGGGAGTTGGCAGCTGCCCTCTAACTTTGAAATCAGTCATTAGTGGGACAGCCTGACAAATTAAAGCACTGTTGTCACAATGGGATGGGTTCAGACAAACATTTAAGGGAATTTATTCAGTAGTTGCTATTTTTAATTATCATGGGAACTTTTAATGGTGACATCAATGGCAGGTTATTTGGTAACATTTACTTGTACCTTCTGGAAAAATGTAAGAGGTTTGCAGCAAGGTTGGCACTAATGTTTCAAGAAAATGTGTGGATACTTCTTTATTATAACAGTTAATCATTTTAACATTTTAACCTTTTTCTTTATTTATGTATTCATTTGTATCACTACATTTATTTGTGACTCAATCAATCAATTTACTCACTTTCAGTTCAGTGTGCCAGCCCATGGTACTTTTAACCACAAGACTCAAGTTTAACACCAATATACAATGACCACTTACACAAAAATAGGTTGTTGTATATTACACAAGTAAATTAAAACCAACACACTGTAATGCTTTTATATATCCTGGTTAAATGAAGACAGTATTGACAAAAGAAATCTAAAACCATGACAACCCAAATGAAAAAAAACTCAAGGTAGATTTTCGGTGCAGGATTGTTTCTTGAATTTTTGAAGATGGAGAGTTGACGGACATCATCTTGTTATTCACATTTGTTTAAACCCGATAGTTGGCGACTCAATTTTTTAAATTTTACTTATTCATGAACATGACAATGATCATTATGGTTATAAGTCTTTGTGTTTGTCCCTTTTTATTCACATTGGTAGGAAACTGACAAGAAACGTCTTCTCAAACATTCCCAAATCTACACCATATTGTATGAGTTGGATGATTTGAGTACGAACCACCTCTCATATTCTGTTGCCATCATAAGGCCCACTTTTTGTACTTTAAAAATCCCAATTTTTTTTAAAGGCAAAGCGCCTGGCTGGAAGTTGGATGAACCCGTTTCAGTCTGAATGCGCTGATAGCCTTTCCTCTCTCCCCATCCTCGGGAGTCGGGATAAACTTTTTTTCCCTGCTGCACCTGCTCTCACACTGATGCACATCACTCTTAAGATAAGCTTTTTTCACACCTAGAATGTTAAAAGAGCCAAAGGAAAGAGGACGCCCAACTTTCGGCTTACTGCTGCACCTGGGAAGGAAGTAACTTTGGATGTGTGCACGTGATTGGGCGCATGATCAAACTTCCTCGCAGGTCTGTGGGGTATGCGGTTGTTGAAAGCATTTTATAAGATCAAAGCACTTAACACTCCAGAGGCCTGGGCACCAGCCTTCCAAACTTGTTTTTTTTTTTTTTCCCCCCCACACACAACTATCCAAGTACACATGCTCGTTCATCAAGCCTTTTGCCTGCACATCTCTGGGGGCTTTACCACGCTGAAGCCACCTAAACGCTCCACCTGGAATGGACCGCCACCAGCTTCTTAGATAAGCTGCGCGTAGATGAAGCCCCTCAGCCCTCGCCTCCTGATCGGCAGCCACACCGGCAGCAGAGTGGTATCAGCACGACCGCAGGAAGCCACGCTGCCTCCATATCTCTCTCCCCCTCCCCTCCAGGTGCTCTTTGACAGAAATAATTGAGGTAGGGAGGTGGTGGGAGGTTAATGAAGCACTCCCAACACACAGCTGACCTTTCCCCAGCCTCGGCGCAAATCATCGCTGCACAGTTTTTTGGACATTTTTAAATGAAAGCCTTTAAATAATTTATCTAACTATAGTTCCCAGAAGGCCCTTCATTAGAGATTGGCCGTGACATTTCCCTCCTTCCCCCCCAGCCTCTCATACTTAACACCTCACATCCAGTCCAAGAATATCACTGTTGATTTCTCTCGCCTTTGTCTCTCTTCCGCTGTCATCTCTGTCTTGGACTCTTTCCCTCTCTCCCCCCTTTTCTCTCTGTGTTTCTCTTTTTGTGACATTAGCTGCATTAAAGACTGAAATCTCTGGTGTGTTCCACACATGGCTGGGAAATGACAGCCAGCCGTCAAGACGAGAGATGTGATTTTGCTGGGGTGGAATGTAAATTGGGCTTTCTTTATCTTTAAATCTGTTGGGTACTGACTGACCGTCAAGTAAGTTGCAGGAAGGAAAAAAGCAGGAAACTTAAGTATTAAACTCTACGTTGGTAGATCTACTTTCCCTCAGTATGTTATCTGTTATCTGACTCCTTTTGAAAATGGCAAATTCTACCCTGTAGAGGCTGTTTGACTTAAAAACTACAGAATATCTCTTTAGAAAAGGGACTGAAAACTGACAAAGAGACAAACAGCCTCCACCTTCGTTTTAATTTGCTGTATCACCATTGGATGCATACTATTGACTGCTGTTTCATGCTTGCTTGACTGTGATCAAGACAGATTTGTACAGCGTTGCACAACCGCAGCGTTAGAAATGGGTGACGAGACAGGTTCACTTACCAGAGCGGAAATCAAAGCTATTCATTAACAAACCCCGGTGGAACCAATGGACACATGAGCGTGCCACACAGACATAAATCAAACACAACGCAACACAGTCCCCCTCTTGCTGCAGCGCTTTGCTGTGAAAGAGAAAACAAATGGTATCAAATAAAGCAAGAGAAGGGTGTTTCATTGGAAATGTAATAAATCAGGACTTTTTTGCAGATAAGGAAAATTTAGAAGTGACCACCATTTGAACCTGAGTCATCCTCTAACGTGAGTCAGTGTGGCAGATCAGGAGTAGTGGGTGTGTTTTAACATTTCTTATATGATGTTCAGAAAGCTTTTACAACATGTCTGTGGGTTTTGCACAATTTAACATATTTTCTCCGTCATAACATTTAGCAGACCCAGTTGAGGTTTGTCGCATAAAATGAAGAGCTGTTTGAATAATAATAATTTTTACTTTACATTCTTCGTATTTGAGATTGATTGATTGGAGCGGCGAAATTCCCAAACGTTCCCTGTTAAAAAGTCTCATTCCGCTGGAATTGCATTAGACTTCCTGTTTGCTATTCACTCATCATGCTCGCCGTCATTTGTCCACACCAGCGTGAATCTCACGTTCACTTTAGCAGTCAGGATGTGTTTTTACTCTCGTCATAAATCTGTTTCTTTGCCACAGCAGTTCATCCCGTTGCCACGCCGACACCCCATCTTTCGCACACACTCACACCTTGATTTCTGCTTCTCTCTTGTTATATGAGAAGTTCTTTATTACCTGGAAACAAGCGCAGATTTATGCCTTTCTCTGAGACAGGGGCACATGTGGTTTACAGTGTGTGTTGTGAAGGATGGCTGGTGTGTCGAATTAGTTTTTCTGAGGAGAGGAGAAAAGGTGAGCGAGAGGAAGATTATATGCATGTCTTGTGTGCTGTGGTGAATACAGGCAAAGATAATATGGAAGGACTGCTTCATTAACTCTCAGGGTCCATGGCCGAGGTCTGTCTGTGGGTGTCTGTGTCGCTCACCTTGGCAGGCTGCTGCTCTTGCTCTTTTGATGTTTTCCTGCCTCTCCATTGTCCTTTCCCCTCAACACCGCCTCCTAATGCCAGGATTTTTATTAAAACCAGGAAATGCACGGGATCAATGTGTAAATTTCACTCTACAGACGATTGATCTAATTGTCTGCCGCCATGAAGAAGTATCCTGCTGACTTTACTTAACTGACTCTCCATGTGAGAATGTGATGTACTTTCTCAGGTTGTGATAGTTTGAATCATGCAACGTGTGCCACAGGGTGAGACAAACCAAGTAGACATTTCTAATGTCCTATGAATTGAACCCCATGTTGAGGCCGATCCATAAAAAGTGAAGCACACTGTTCTCCAAAGACACAATGCCTCTGTGTTAATATTATTTTAACAGAGGTGGGTTAATGTTTTCTCCATGCAGACTTCCATATTTCCTGTGGCTGCATGATATCATTTTGATTGTTTCCTGTGTCGCGTACCTGGTGACGTACTTTTCTTGCCTCGGCGAGTTATGTTACATTTCAGCTGGAACAAAGCAGGGAAATGCAGTGTGAGGTACTGCCGCGGATGCATTGCTTCACAGTTCTGCTTACAAGATCTTAACATTTTGAGTGTAGGAGTTTCTGCATTCCATTTTTCTCCTGCTGAGGAAACACACACACACACACACACACACACTCACACATCGAAGTATCAGAGTAAGTGATTGGATGTTAACCAGTCTGGAATAAAACAGATGGAAGACTGTGCTGCAGCCCGAGCACAGGAAATAGATTCATCCCACCCTCCTGTTTCTCATAATCCGTAATGTCTTCAGCTTTCTCACCATTACACACTTGCATGCGATGATATCCTCCGCATAGCGCCTTGACCATTTCATCTTTGCAATCAGCCGCATGCTTTATGATTAAAAATGTGTTTGGCTGACAAATGCTGAAAAAGTTTGAGTATAATCCTTCTGGTGCATCTGTTGCAAAGTTGTATCTCGCCCACGCTTCTTTGCTTTCTGCATATTATTGCAAATTTCCCAGGACTAATTGTGGATTAGTCAGTGGAGATACCAGTAGGGGCTGCCGGGCTGTTTCCGCCCGTCCACAGCACAAGATTGACCCAGAGAAGCTGAGAGAAAATGTGGGGATTTGGTCCAGCAAGGCTACCGCGCTTGTTCATACCATGACTGAGGAGGGAGAAGCTGCTGTTTCTTTGTTTTTTTCACCTTTGTTCTTTATACATAACTGCACACATGTGTGCCCGTCTTATGCTTGTTTAACTCTGTCAACACTCCCCTCTTCATTACTTACTCACTCCTCCAGCTACTTGTTCACTGAGCACAATGACAGTCTCACACTACTGTTGCTACTGTTGTTGTTACTGTTTTATTATTGTTGTTGCCACTCACATTAATAATTAGTTGGGCTGTTTTTTTTGTTAACTGACTGATGTAAAGTGGGCTAATCCTTTTATGAGAAGAGAGGTTGAGGCTGAATTTGTCAGCGAGTGTTTTTTAATGAATCACGCTTGTATCATCGGTATGCACGATGTGTTATTGTGTAATATGCATGATGTTGTGTGTGTTTTGTCTGGGAGGGAGCGGGGCTAATTTCCACCCTGCTAGGGTCCTGGAGGACTAAGCTGCTTTTGACCTGATAAGCTCATTAGAATTCCACACTAATTACAGCAGGCCCTGCTTGGCTGTCGCCAGACGAGAACAACAGGTCCCAACCACATTAAGCAACCGAAGAAGGAGAGCAAAGTAAGGGAATTTAGGAAAGTGCTTATGAGGAAGCGAAAGCGATCTGAAAAGGGAAAGAAGAATAAAATATGAGGGAGAGAAAACAAGACTGGGGAAAAGGGAGAAGACGTGGGTATGAAAGGAATTGTTCGACTGTCCAGGAGGGGATAGAAAAGCTGATTTAGAAAATTGTTATGACTTGTAAAATGAGCAGCGGAAATCAAAGTCAATCATCCAACTTTGATGCGAACAAAGGAAGACAATGACAGCAGGAAGAAGGAGAGACAGGTGGGAGAGAACAAGAGGGAGAGATTGTAAATTAGCCGGGCTGCTGCAGAGCGTTTTCTCTCACTTGTCGAGGCTAAACTGAGGGCAGCAGGGAGTGGGGCCCGATATGTCAGAATCTCCCTGGCAACCAATCCTTCAGCCGCCTCCACACACGCACACAGACACACTCACACACACACGCGCACGCGTGCGCACACACACACAGCACCCTGTTGAGCGTTGTTTGCATCCAGGCCCAGATTAAATCTAAGGCAGGCCCGGAAAATTTATAACAGGGTCTCTGCGCCTTTATCACATGCTGAAACCCTGACGGCTTCTCTCTTCACACTATCACTCTCTAAGTCTTCCACTTTCACCCTCACTATATCTCACTCAGCCTTTTATATGTGCCCATCTTATTTCTAGCAGGGTTTTTCTCTAGTAACTCAGAGCCCGTAGTCAGAAGGATCACTTCTTCCCATCCCGGTGCATGTGTTACTGTAGGTCCGTCTGTGTGCATTTGTGTGTTTACAAATGTGTGCGTTTATATGCTTGTGAGTTTGAGTGTGGGATGTTCTGTCTTGGCGCGCTGTCGTTGGGGGGTGGGGGCTGAGGGTAAAGCACTTGCAGGGGACCGTCTGCTCCGACCTCTATTATTCTTATCCATTTGCTGTTTTCTCTCACTCTGCTGCAGAATGTGAAAGAGAATTATTAACATATGTGGATTTGCACTGTGTGTCAATATGATGCATCCCTCTAATCCCACTGTAGGGCCACACTCAGTCATTCAGTGACTCAGCCTGCTTTAGTCTGAAGCCACAGGAACCAGAGGTCTTGCTCATTTACTTGGCTTCTTTAAGAGTATGTAAGTACCCCCCCCCAAAAAAAATAAATGCTTGTGTGCATTTGGAAACTGGGTTCGAATGCTTGTTTGTGTGTAACTTCGGGCTATTTTAAAGTGTCCCCGAAATGTTAGTTTTTTATTATAACAGTTAAGT
Organism: Craterocephalus amniculus; assembly: GCA_036024015.1. Classification (NCBI taxonomy): domain Eukaryota; kingdom Metazoa; phylum Chordata; class Actinopteri; order Atheriniformes; family Atherinidae; genus Craterocephalus; species Craterocephalus amniculus. The sequence continues at coordinate 15,121 of JAVQJG010117298.1, forward strand.
CATTTTATACACACTCCACGCATTTGTGTTAAATTTCATTTCACAAAGTCCGAAAAGGAAATTTGATGAGAACTGCGTGTTGAATTGCATATTTTTCCCAGTCTCTTCCTCACAGTGAGGAAAACAGCTTAACAAGTCAGCGCTGGCTGTTAATCAGTAGTCAGTATCGGCCAATACGGATTTTATACAGACACTAAATCTGCAATACAGACATCCACAATCTTATACGCAGATGTTGCTTCTCTCACTTCCCCATCCCATTTCCATCATTGCTCAGAACTTGCTGAGTATCTCATAAAGCTGCAGATGAAAGATTTTAGAGGAGAGATGCTGTACACGTCAGGAAAAGCCATGAACATACAGGCATGCACACTGTGAGGAGGATGTTGGCTAATTTAATGGAGCATCTGTTGAAACCCTTTTTATAATTGAGACCATGTTTTATAAAATTTGTGGAAACAGGTGGAGGGTAGCTGTGGAGAAAAAGCTGTGATATGTTAATTAGCCTGATCTCAGTATCTGTGTTTCCATCTAGACTGTTTTTATGTGCGTCTTTTACATTCATGAAGACTAATGGGAACGGCAAAATTTGACAAATAAAAATAACTTCCTCCGTTTTGAAAACTTATGTTGCTTTAAAGCTGAAGTTCAAACTGTAAGATGAGTCCAATTTTAAGGTTGCATTTTACAAACGGTCCACATCTGAGGCAATTTGACAGTTTGACTGGCAAATATCAATTGCTGTGAACACTTCAAAGACGTAATTTTATCTCTGATACTTCCCAGTCTGTGAATGAATTTATGAAATGCTTGATATTCTGAAGAGCTGGAAGGGGAGATGTCGGCCAGTCTGGAGCTACATACAACGATCATGACCGTGAGCAGGATGAAAACCCTGCAGTCTGCCATGCTTAGTTGGGCCACAAAATAAAGCATCTTAGAATTTTCATTTTGTTTGCAATGTTGGTTGTGTTGGCTTTGTTGGTCTCCATTACTTTAAGGTTTGAAGGTTGTTCAAAGGGATACTGTGTTACTTTTGGCCACTTGGGGTCCTACACCAGAAATCTCCCCCAAAATTAAACTTAACCCAAATATCAGCCTAATGTGAATATTAACCCTCTGGGGTCTAGGGTATAAATGGCCGGTTTTGGCTACTTCTGATTTTATGCTTGTATTTCACCTTTAAAAACACTTTAAAAATACCTTGTTTGGTATCATTCTTTTCAGCATAATCTCACCTGTGTGGTTTTAAAGGTATTTTGTCATTTTGATTTAATGTATCAAAACGCTGGACTTGAAATCACACAAAAAACACAAAATC
>JAVQJG010117306.1:0-13205 GCA_036024015.1 Craterocephalus amniculus
TATATATATATATATATATATATATATAATAATTAAAGGGGTTAAAAACATTAAAAGTGCTAAACAGGATGGTTCCCGGAAAGACAAAAAACAAGTTTTATTTTATTGGGCAGATTTGAATCTTATTTAATGTTTGTTCACATTTAATTTTGTTTAGAAGGTTTTTGTACTTAAACTAAAACCAGTTCTCTTCCAAAGTGTTTTAATTCTAGCACCAAACAAGGGATGCTAATAATCTGTGAAGATGGCAACTCCTACATGGAACAGCATCACTTTATAATTTAGGGTGAAAAAGGTGCAGTTTGACTTAAAGTCTGCAACCGGTGTTACTTTAAGTCTCAGGGTAGCGAGATGAGAGGGGGGAGGAAGTGAGTGATGGACAGCTAGTGGGAGGGAAAGGGAGAATGGGGGAAGGAATGATGGAGGGAGGTGTATAGTGCAGCAGAAACTTCCCATGCTGGCCTCCCAGTGTGGCTACGTAATGAGGGCAAGGGACACAGACACACACACACGCACACTCACAGACACACACTCGGGGCCGAGCATGGCCCCACGGCTGATTAGCGGCACACAAAGGCCCCAAACAGAAGTAGCAGAGGGCACACAATGGGAGCAGGGCCTCAAGGCGTGGTTTACTTCTGCCCTGAGGGAGGGGGCGAGAGAGGTAGAGGGACAGGGAGAGGCGAGGAGAGAGAGAGAGGATCCCACTGAGTTGGACAGACAACCAAAGTGGGGTGTGGGGAGGAGGAGTGGGTTCGGTGGGGTTAGAAAAGTGACGCAAGCAGAGAGTTTTGTTTTTGTGCTGATAAAGACATGCTGGACTTCCACTGAGTTCTGTTTGCAGCGACTGCAGCGGTGTCTGGAAAACAGGTGAACGTTTCAGCATCGGAGCTGTTCGTTTTCCATATGAACGTGTATATATAAATCTTAGTTTGAAAATATGGTAAACCAGTGAGGGAGGGGAAAAGCAGGTTGCTGCCGTGTACACAGCAAGCTCAGTGATTTACACACTCATCTAAAACATGAATGTGTGACTTTTCATTAATTTACGTCCAAATGATTGCTTGACATTCATCTAAAAGAAAAAATAAAACAATGATTCATTTAAAAGTTTTCATGTCTAGAGGGTAGAACATACTGAAACAGGTTTAAAAATATACCTGTGCCGACTTAGACAATCAATTTTCTTTGACGGGAAAAGTTGTAATGTCTTTAAACATGTCAAGGCTGGTCGGCTTCCTGTTGGATCATAACTAAGTGCCCCTGATAATCTGTCTCCACTAACTCAAGTTTTTTACAGCTTTCATTAAAATGACAAGCAAATAGTCCAAGCAGTTAAATGCAGAGCTGAAAATGTGATGATAGATCTAAACAAGTCAAACTTGGCTCTTAGAGAAATTGTTAATGTCTGCCAAAATCATCAGCTTAGTTTTGTTTGTCAGAAAAGTGACTGGAAGGTGTAACCAGTAAGGGAGGAAGTATAATGCACAACAGACAAAAAGTACTGCATTGAAAGTAAAAATACATCATTAACCTTTTTAGTTTAGTAAAAGTAAATACTTGCTTTTAAAAAAGTATTAAAAGTAAATATATATAATGCAGTGGTGTACAAAATCATCAAGTAACATTGCCTACCCACTTTGTTTGGTTTAGTAGACTAATTCCCCTCTTGTTATTTGTCACATGAATCTCTTCAGAATGAAAGAATATTTATACTTTGACAATGGCCATCAGGCTATAGCTTCCATTATCCTGCTTATAATGCTAAAGAAAATAAAAGAAACTTCACACAGTATTTTTAATGATTTTACTGTACTTTTTATGGCTTCTAGAGAAAATCTAGCAAACAGGACTTTATTGTTGCAGGTGTTGCATAGCAACATGTGAGATACAAAATACCATGAATTTTTGTTATGATAAGTGAACGGACTTGATATGAATGATGTTAATCAGAGGCACAAAACTCCTTACTTAGCAGCAGCCATAAGAAATATTTGATAGACTGTTCAGTTCATTGGAATTTTCAGACAAGCAAACAATGAAACCCGCAACGTGAGTGTAACACTTAACAGAACCCATTTATTGTTGAGAATTATAAAGAGATATTTGCTGTAAAACACAGTGAAGGGAAAATCAAACATATCCACAACTAAATCTACTTAGAGGCCCAAAATGTAACCAACACTGAAAATATTACTTAAATCCTGCAGTATTCCTGAGGGTTACATTATCAAGTAGTAACTGTAACAAAATCAAAAGTAAAAAATAAAAAAGAAGCACTCAGTGATTCAGTTTGAGGTAGTAACAAAAAGCAAAAACACAGGCCTGAGAACTAAAATGTCAGATGACTCTGAGCAAAGTTTTACTGCAGAACGTTTTAAGAGCTTGAGCATCATCCCGCCGGCTCTTTGCCCAGATACATTTACTTACAGAGAATGAACATTATATGACAATGTGTAATGAACATGACCCTCTTTTCACAGAGGTGCAGCGGCCGCTGTAATCTCAGCTGTTCAATTAGCTGCACTGACCAGGATGCCGCCAACACTTTATTAACACTAAGAGGAAGCAGCAGAATGAACCTTTTCTCTTTCTGTCTGTCCTAGCTTTCCTTTCTCATGCTGAAATATTGTAGCAGAAAAAGAAATCTTTTTTTTTAAATTTAACCTTAAACATGGAAGCTTTTGTAATATTTACTTAGAAGCAACAGTGAGACGGAGGGAGGGATTGAAAAAAAGTGGGGGATGGAGGTATAAATCCACAAAGACAATTTAGCTTTTCCAGTTTCTCTTCCTGTTTTTCCAATTACTTAATGCTATTTAAATACATCAGAGCTGAGACACACACACACTCTCACACACACACACATTAATGGTCCTCAGCAATGAAGAGGCTCCTGAAATAAGTCACGCAGTAATTGTATTTGATAAATCATAAAGGGAGCCCATCAGAGAAAAGCTAGCTGTATTAAAATGATAAACTAGACAATTATGAAAAAAATCCCTGGCCTTTAATTTCCTAAACACACTCCGGAGAGAGGTCTTTTAAGCTGCTGTGATTTGACGAGATCCTCAACACATTATTTTCTCTCCTGGCAGACACACGGAATTACACCACAGGCCTGGGAAATGTGTGTAACACTCACACCTGGCTCCTCAGTCTGGTGATGTGGAGCGTCAGAGGTCATTTGTCCAGCAAAGTATGATGCTTATACTGCACGATGTGTTCTAACATTAGGTAGACATTTTTGAACACTCACCTCATAGGGTACTGAAATATTCCCAAGATGTTTGAAAGCTGTGCCATGAGAGAATACAAATCTCTGTGGCATGCATTCCGAACCTTTTGAGATTTTCTCCATGGTACGTGGTAACGTCTCTGTATCGTCCACGGATGGGACAAAGTATGAATGAGACTGCAAATATTCTGGAGCATTTGTTTTTGCTGAGAGCATAAAGAATAAAAAGTAGGAAACGTCCAGAGTAAAGTGTCTGGTTTCTTCTTTATGTGTTAAAATGTCCCCTGTAAAACTGCCCATAACATCCAAAATTATTCTGACTCAAACTTCCCATGAAGTTTGTTTTATACTATTTAAATAATAAAAAGTTTAAAAGTGTCAGGGTCATACAGAACTTGTTTATTATTATGATTATAATAAACATGTTAGGGGGGGTCACCTTGACATGAATGTGTCATATGTCATAGCATAGACAAGAATATCTAAGAGGATGAATAAGTAATGAATACAGTAGAAATTCTATTCTGAATACACCTGCAGCCTCCGGGCAACGGACAGATGGATATTATGCAAAGAAAAGTAAAACTCAAACTGAAAATACCCAGCTAAGCTAACACTTTCCGTTTGTATTCAAGTTTCTTAAAACTACAAAATCTTCTATAGTTCATAACGTATCAATATTTTTAGATGCAGCGTGTTTCCCTTACTCCATGATTAAAATGATGAATCATATGCTCAGAACTGATGTTGTGACTCAGGTTCCTAAAAACCGCAGTTGGCAGGCGGGCGTGGTATCGTGTTGATGTAAACTTCAGCCCGCATGCTTCCAGCATGAAACCCTCTGCTGTCACTGAGATCCCATTAAATCTTTGAGGCCCAGGTTTTATTTCTCACGGTTGCATAAAAGTCTCATCCCTCGCAGGCTCCTTTTGGCCGAGACAGGCATGACACTGAGATCTGCACCACAAAGAGTTAAATTAAAAAATCAGATCTCTCGGTTCCTTGTGTGAATTCAGACCGACTGTGTGTGTGCATATGTGTGGGGGGGTTGTGGGTGCTTCTGTGTAAAATAACACGCAAAAGGTGATTTTCCACTATAGTGAGGTTTCCACAGTGTCTCCCCCCAGGCAGCATCAGAAGCATGATTGAATTTTGTGTGTGTTTGACAGAGAGAGAGGGAGAGAGAGAGAGAGAGAGAGAGAGAGAGAGAGAGAGAGGGAGAGGGAGACACAGTCAGATCTGACCAGGACACCTCATCCCTTTGCAGCTACTCCATCGGTTTTTCTTCTTTTATTTCAGCTGTTGGTTGCATTAAGATTTTAATATGTGCCAGTGCAGTAAGCAAAATAATTTTTTTCTTTATTACAAATGTGTTTTGTAACTGGATATTTAGAATATTTCTCCTCAAAAGCAGACCTGGAGTTTTTAAACCTCCTTATTGTAAAGAAAGAGAAACAAAGTCACATCCATCTCTGTCTTTTGTCAGCGATACAGACTAACCGTTTCTCTCCCTGCAGGTGATGCTGATGGTGGAACATTAATCCAGCAGCAGAGAAGAGGAAGATGCTGATATTTCACACAGACACACACACACACACACACCCACACACACACCCACCCACACACACGCACACACACACACACACACATACATAGAAGAGTAAATGGAAGTGCACTGTCGGTGGTGGGAACCCTTTCCAGGTGAAGAAAACCTGATTATAGTGAATCAAGCTGAACTGGAGTGACCCAATGAAGTGAATGGAAAACGAGGAAAATCCTCAGAAAGAAGACTGAATAGCCTTTAAATAATGCAGATGAAAACTTGTTTTGTTCTGTCACATTTTTGCAGTGTTTCAGTGTGTGATGTTTATATCATATGATGTGTAGTAGTTTCTTATTTTAGTTTCACAAATCTCTTCTTTCTGTGTCTATTTATTTCAGAGTCGCTTATTTTAATTTTCATTCAAGAAATCCACTTTACTGAAAAGCATAACTCAGATTTATTTGAACTATTTGGCTTTGTTTCTTCTTTATGATCGGAAAAAATGTGTGCCACATTTTCTCTGCTAGCCTCATGCTATGCACCACAGCGGTGAATCAGGATGAAAACTTTCCAGGATAACTGTTGTTCTTTATTTTATACTCTTATTCTATCTAATGGAATACAAATAAAATCATTCTTGTAATACTAATTATTATTTTCTTAAAAACCAGTCATTGTCAAGGGTGTATTATTCACTCAACCCACATTCTCTGAAGTTGTGCATCACTGTTGGTCCCCGGTCAGCTATTATCAAGCACACCAAGACACGTAATAAGAAAAACATTCATTGTTTCTCCAACGATAAAAGTTCATTGTTGTGTTTATGAATGATATCTATAAATTGTCTCCTTAATCACTTTCTTTTCTCGATATATAATCAGCTGATATTCTAGCATTTTAAATCTTAACATAATTAAGTATTTCTGTATGGTTAAACAACAAGGCACAATGAAGACTGTTAAATTATGGGACAATACTTGTGAAGATTTCCGCAAGCTTCAAGCTTTTTGGAATTACTTGAGTGTCGAAGAGATAAATTCAAATATTGATTTCTTTTTATTTGTTTCCTTTAGCTCAGTCAGCGAAGCACTTGTTCCTCAGCTGAAGGATTACTGGATCAATTTCTGGTCCCAGCATCTCTTCCACGCCGTGACAATGTTAAAGTATGATATATTTCCATATAGTTCACATGTTTTACTCTTAATGTTTACATCTATTTGTTGTTTAACTTTTGTAAATCAGCTGGGTCCCCCCTGTGTTACTAAAATCTATCTCTTTAGATCTTTTAAAAAATAAGATGCATATATTCAAAACTTCATGTGGCATTTATCCTTTTTTTCTATCAGTTCAAGGATTTTTTTCATACAACACAAACCCACTCAAATGAACTAAATTGTGCTCCTGGCTACCCGCAGTAGTGAGTGTAATTGATCACATAGCTGTGGTCATAACTCACAATCATACAGGGAAGCTAACACCCAGAGCATGTATGTGTGTGTCTGTGTGAGTCATTTTAGACTCTTCATGTAGCTTCCTTTCCCTTCTGTCTCTTTTCACCTTGCTCGTCCTCAATGCCTCGGGGGATGAAACTGACTCAGTTACATCAGCCCAAGCAACCCCTCCCCCTCCTGGTCTTTAGCCTCCTCATATATACACACACACATTTGTTTGTCCACACTCCAGAACCACATTAGTGTGTTTGACCTTATTGATTAATTGTTTCTATTGATACAAATCAGGATGATCCATCACTGATGTCTCTGTTTACGGGGCGGAGATGAGTTGATAATGATGGATAACAGATTAATCAGTAAACACTGTGAACTAAGAGCATGGGCATACACACACACACACACACACACGCATGCACAGTGTTACGCTGGATCTCACCTTTAGACTAATGGTTTACAACTTGCTTCATGACAAATTTTATAAGGTTTCATTATAAGATTGTAAAAGGATTATGTAATTTAGAAAAAGATTTCTGTACACCAAAAGTGTGGAGCAACACACCAATTTTACATTTAAAAAGTTGATATTTATGTTTCTTATTGTTTATATAGTATCCCTTGCAGATTGAAATGATGTTTTAGCCTCTCAGTATTACAGCTAGGGAGCAAATGTCTACATGTACTGAAGGTAAACATCCAATTACATTCAGGTATTTGCTAAAAGAGTCTACAAAAATGATTTGTTTATCCAAAGTACCCACATGCACAATTTTGTTCCTGTCAACCCCATCACATTATTCTAACTTTAATGTTAAATATGTAAAAAGTCATTGTTGCTGCTACAGTTATTGCTCTTTTGTATGACATATTCTTTTTTCTGTTGCACCTTTCTTGTTGCTATAGCATGTCAATTTCCCCACTTATTTGATCTTATCTTATGGTACAGGAGGCAAAATCAGGAATATGGCTTTCAAATGTGAGAAAAAGATATGTCTTATGGAACAGTATTTAATGCTTAACATAAAAAAACAACACTCCAGTTCTCAGAAAAAGGACACTGAAGTCATATTTTCTTGAATTAGTTAATAATTTTAAGGTGAGCATTGATATGAGTACATACAATTTGTTGGAAACCTTATTAATGCAGCAAAATAAACATAATAAGCTTAATTGAGGCATATTTATCCTTGTTTCTAGAGTTGATGTGAATGATAAGATCACAGGATCGGCTTTCAAATTTTGCTCAGACAGAAGATGAAAATCCTGTTTCTAGAGAAAAAACATGGCCATTACTCACGGTCCTGTCGGAATTTTTTAAACAGTCAAAATAAAAAGAAAAGAGTCTCTGAGCTTCTATCTTGGAAGATCAAGGCCATTGGCTCTGTTTGTGTTATTTTCCTCATGATTTTGTTTTCAGTTAGCAACCACTGCTCTGCATTTGTAGCCATGGGTTAGAGTGTATCCTATACCACCACCTTCTGACAGCAGTCTAGCTTTTTCACCATTAACTGATGCTACTTTCCAATCAAACTTACATTAGCCAAGTTACAAGTAATAAGTACAGTAGCTAGTTTGTTGACTAAGGACATTTGAACGTGTAGGGCAGGGAACAGAACCATCAAACCTGTAATAGATGGACAAACTAAACTGTAAATAGTGACTTATTAAGTGCTCATCAGTAGCTTAATGGTTGATTTTTATTGTTAGCTCAACAGGTTATACAGGCTGCATCTCTCATAGCATGTCTGTTGTTGCTTCTCATCATTTTTGTCCCAAAGAAAACTTAAATGGCAAAAAATTCTCTGAACTATTTTGCATACTTTTGTTTTTCTGAACATAATTTTGTTCTTCTGAACATAAGAAGCAACCAAATTCAACAAGGACTCAGTGCAACATGGGTGGGGCATCTCTCTGTAATCATTTTTATCCGTTGAATAAAACAGGTTTCCATATTGAAAAAAAACAGTGCAGGGCAGAATAATCAGGTTTATCCACTTGTCAAAACGGATGTATGAAAGATCTGATCAGTTTTTGTGACTTGAAGTGCAAATTGAGTTATTTTTTCTTTTATTGTGTTCACTCCAGTCACTGAACCAGTGGAATGATGGGACGATCTAGTGTGTGTGAGAGTGTCGCAGAGTATTTGCTGGCGCCCAGAGCATCCTTTGTGTTACTGGAATTAACCATGACTTGTCACGTGTAACCGGCTCCTAACCTCCGACCCCATTCAGGAACCATCCTCTGTGTGTGAGTGTATGTTTGTGGATATGTGTGTATGTGAGAGAGAAAGAGGTCAAGCTGACACAAACACAAGCAAAATCATTGTTCTCAATAGAAAAAACACAATTTCACTCAACCAGTTCATGCACACATGTACCAGTGTAGCTTACTCTGGATCCCGCCTGCTGGTTTTGATTGGAGACTCTGATGAACCTGCAGTTATCGAATAAATTCATGTGAAACACTGAGTGTTGAAGAGATGGACGAACCTTAACCTGCAGGTTTCTAAAGAGCAGAAAAGAGGCTAATTCGGTCGTTCCTAACTTCACCATCTTGGCAGCGTCACGAGTCTCGTGACTCCCGGGAAACCCAAAAATGGGCAACGAGGAGGTGCTGAGAGGGTGGGAGTGTGGGAACGGATGCTTGACACCCATACAGCTAACGGAGGTAGGCAGTCTAAAGCTAAGACTGTTAGCTGGTTTTGCTTCTTTTTGCCTCGTTTTGCCGGATATCTGCCACCTGTCAATCAAAAGAACATACAAGGTAAATAACATCTGAACAGATGCGTTATTGATTAATTTCTCCCCCCCTCAAAGTTGTCATGAAGGTATACACGACCTTTTAAACCTAAAACGTTTTTTGTGCCAGGCTGTAAACATGTTTATTTCTGTGAATTTGGCTGTGAGAAGGCCGCGGGTTCGAGTCCCAAGTTGGTCAGGAGCCAGAGGGGGCGTCTGATTCCGGTTGATTCCGACTACAATATGTAGCACTTCTACATGCTGCACCTTTCTAAAGGCCCATTTATGCTCCCTGACGGACGTAATTTGGGGCGTCCGTTTCAAGCGTCTCCGTGCGTTGCTGCCTTCATGCTTCCATGCGTCGTTTCTGTTGCTACGGCTAACCTCCGCTAAGCGGAAGTGCTGAGTTTATTATGAACCCCGCGATACAACGTTGGATTCAAAAATCGATTGGCGGCACAAACGCGCTGCTATTAAGTCGTTTCTAACCACCAACACTCCCAAAACACTTGTAGAACTTTATTTCAAAAACTTGTGCAACTTCTAATGTTTTTTTTTCGCCGTCTTCATTCTTCTTCTATGGTTTTCTTCTTCCTGTTTATCTTCTTCTTGTTTCTACTCCACTGTGCTCAACACTGACCCCACGGTTTCCCGTGGTATTACTCTTTCGTCTGCGTCGAGTGACGGATGCACAAGGAGCCTGAAAACGCACCAAAAACGCACGAAATTGGCACAGAAGACGGACAAAACTTTCCGTGCGTGTGCGTATCCGTCATCTGCGTCGAGCATAAATGGGTCTTTAGTCTCCAGCTTAATCTCCAAATTGGTAAAACAGCTGAATTTTAGTTCACATTTTGTCTCACACCATTTAATCATTTAAAACTTCTACCTTGCAAGAATTAGAATTAGACTTTTTAAAATTCAGTCTCAAATATTTTTAACAATGTCAAATGCCATGCCTGAGGTGATGGTCAGAACTCAGATCTTTTCCACTTTCAATAGGCATTGTCCAAGTAGGTTCTCCCTTTTTGTATGTGTTCTCAAAAAAGAAAAAAAGGGAAAATCCAAATTACAAGTATAGAAGCAAAACACAAGTAACAATCTGTTGGTAACAGAAAGTGTAGCAGAGGAGATGTGGTCATTATGAATCCATCCACATATAATGACTGGTTCATACAGCTAAAACCACTGATCGGAAGAAGGAAAAAAGGATAAAAGATTAACCATTCTCAAAGGGAAATATTAAATTTTCCTTTCTTTAATTCACAACATTAACATTTAATATAAATGTTAACACCAAATTTACAGTGAATGACACTTTCAACAGTGCAACATTAGAAAAAGTAACTTTGACTTCTAAATAATATGTTTTCAAACTCTTGCAAAGATGCCACTTTTTTTCTTCTGAGCACAGTCTTCAGAAAAACATCAGATTCCTGTCTTGTCTGACCCGGAGGCACAGAATGAAAGGTGGAGAGCGGAGCTTCTCCTGTGTTTACTATAATCACAATGACGTGTCAGACCTCTCAAATCGCGTGTAGCACTTACAAGAAAAACAAACAGTGCTGTATATTAACCTGTCAGTTATTGAGTCATAAAAAGGTGTAGGTGGCTCAGAGCACCAGCACGTGAACACACACATGCCGACACTGTAATTGAAATTCTGGCCCTTTAACATTGTGAAATGCCCTTAAGCTCCCTGGAAGACACACACACACACACACACACACACACACACACATTCATCTACCACTGCCTTCTCTGTCTAGCTGGCATGAAATCAAATAATCAATTTCACTCTTGGAGAGGAGCTTTGTTAATTATCTGTTAGGCCGGCAAGTTACTGTAATTTTTTTCTGTCTTCTCTGTGGTACGAATACATTTTATATGAACATCTAACTTCAGATGTCTTTGTCTTTTAATGCAACACCCATAAAAAACAATAAATAATGTGGCATATTAATCTAAAGTATCGTTCATTTTTTACAGTAGGTTTCATGTCATGTTGTGGACAATTTAGTTGGGTGCTACACATTTTAGGCTGCTGAGGGATATGATATATTTATTTATTTAAAAAAATGTTTTAAACCCTTTTTTATTTTTATCTAGTCTTATTCTTTTCTTGTCTTGTTCTTTGTGCAATAAAGAGAAATCTTGAACATCAAGGGGCTTCATGTTATCTTAAAACAAATGTGAAATTCACATTTATGTGATATGGTTTACAGATCTGAGATGCAATAGAGGATCAATGACGTTTTACTTGTTGAGTGCTTGCTTGGTTTAGTACTAGTATAGTACTAGTTTTTAACGGTTGTCATATATCTTCAAGACATGAACTACTGTAGTGTTAACCCTGGTAGCCTCAGCATATTGTTAGTCATGTATTTTGAGGGATTGGTGAGGATATTGATTAAAAAACCCACATTATATCAATATACAAGGTCAACCAGGCAGAAAATTGTCTACAAGACAGGGCATTATACAGACGTGTTTCATGATGACATTCAGGAAAAGAAGGAAAATATCAGGATAAAAACAGTATGTGTCATCCTGTTTTCTGTGGAAGACAGTACTGTAACTCCTCTTAATGCTTTTCTGTCTTTTTGCAGTTTTGCATCACATTTTCTGCACAAAAATCAAGATAATGCACTGATGAAGTGAAGACAAGAGAGATTAAAAAAGAAAAAGATGTAGGATGTTTTGGAAATTTACACTTATCTTTCACTTCAGATCTTACTAATATCAAGTGGAAAGAATTTAAAGTAAGCAATAAGATCAATTATGATCAAGAATGCATTTCCTATCTCTTAGTGGACAAAACATGCAAAAAGAGGAAAAACTGTTTATTCAGGGCTTGAAATAATTTTTTCAAAGCAGGGGAGTGCACCCATTGGTTCACAGAAGGGGAGACTTTCAGACGTATGAGGGATTATATGTTTGACCTTAGGGACAGGTCCTCTTTTTAACTTTGATCATATTTTGTTGCTTTACTGCAACTTGAGATTCTATTTTAACTTCACACGATGAGAAAAAAAGACACCAACAGAGTAAAACCATGGCACCAGTACAAAGTTTACAGCTTCTTTTTTTGCAGTCAGATGCTTCGCTGTATGCTGCTAACACTTGACCATGACAGATATGCATGATTTCCGTGATACTTGTTTTATTCATCATCTCTCATTTGATCACTGACTTAACCAGTTTGGTCACATACAGTAGGCTATAGGTGCGTCCTGGTAATAGTTGTATTATGACTTCTCCTCTGTTACACTTTTTATGTATTGACCTTTTATATCTAGTTTTTTCGTATATTTAGTTATCATCTAATATTTACATTTCTATTCATTGGCATATGATATAGTTTTTCTAAATCTGATTTCAATGAATACAGTAGAGGAAAACAGCAACTTTGAGAGCTACTAGGTTAAGGAAGATGATTGTAGTTTACCAACCTGATCAGAAGGTAAAGAAGCAGTCTTATTGTCTCACTCACACCTCATTGTCTACTGTCCTTCATATGTCGTATTGTATTTCTTGTGTATAATTTGAAGCACTTTGTGATTTTTTTTCTGAAAGGCCCCAATAAACCTTGCTTACTTACTATTAAACATCCTGTTGTGAGATCGGTTTCCTTCCTTTCTCATCCTCTTCCAGTGAGGTGTATGCTAGCAATTTCACATCCAGCCATTACATCGACTGTGTTCTTCCTCACTTCTTGCTGAATGAGAACTACAACAGAGTCCTAATGAAGTTCAGGCCACGGCTGGAGTTGATGGAACGGATTGCCTACTAACACAAATAACAATACAATCTCAGTGTGAAGACGACAGCAGACAAGCCTCTTTCTGCTAACAAGAAGTAACTCAGTCATATCAATCTTTTTCTGCCTCCAGCCTCCTTCATTACACTTATCACCTCTCCTCTTGATTCCTAGCCACACAGTATGAAGGGGAATAGCGAAAATTATTTCTAGTTCTATTATACTGCTGTTGTTTCTTTAATGAAAAAGGGACTTTGCATCATAAACATAAAACACAGTTTACCACCCTAGACTGCCATTTTCTGCCATATTCCTGGATGCTATAGTCTGCTCCACCTGCTGTTCACTGGTCAGTCACCCCGTGTTCACACCGGACAGCGGAAAAAATTGTACGCGCGTACAAACTCAATGTTAAGTCAATGTACAGCCGCGGAAAAACGCGAGTTTGCTTGGGGCGGCGCGTTTCGAGCGGATT
>JAVQJG010117315.1:0-15657 GCA_036024015.1 Craterocephalus amniculus
AGGAGCAGACGTCACCTTTGTCTGCCAGTCAGGACTGGCGTAATGTAAAATGCTTCTGGGGACAGCGTCTGGGGGCGTGTCCCATAGTGAGATACCGAAACGAGTGTTGAAAGAGAACAATAAAAACAATGTGAAATCAGTTTCATTCTGCAGCAGCTCTGTCTGCTCAGCTGTTTTCTGACAACTGCAGGGGTTTAGCAAAGATGACAACATCTGGACTGATGCTGTTTCACATTAAAATCTAATACAAAAACCACATTTTGGTATTATTACAATAAGACTTATTTTTGGACAACCTATTGGACAATTTATCTTTTCAGTCATTTAAATGTCTTGAAAGTCTTAGCTGAAATAAAACAATGGCATAAATACTCATGGTCATCATGGTTGACGTGACTTGATGACATAAAAAAAAATATATATTTCAGTCATAAATCCCATTTTTTAGATAAACTATGATCTAACAGAGATGCATCATGCACAACACTAGGGTGTTTTATTTGGAGATGATGAGAAATGTAATCTGTCGCACATCTGTCTTAATAAAAGAAGAAAAAAAAAAGAAAAAAGATCATAGTTTCTGTTTTGTTCTGATGGGCTAGTTTGATGTTGGCAGTTCCTGCTGAATTATCTATGTTGACTCTTCACTCTGCTCAGTAATCTGTATTTAAGCAGCCTGATCTGAGCAAAAATCCCAAGTAATAGTTCACTTTTCCTACCGTCAGCATTTCCCTTTATGGCCTGTCTTTATTAAGACACAAATCTTCAACCTTATCAGCATGTTCTAAATTGTTCTCTATTTCATTTTTAGACATGGAGATGATCTATGGTGCAACTATAAGTGGATGTAGTCATTTTCAGGATATTATTCTAGGCAGGTTGACAAGATAAGCAGTTAGGGAATTATGATGAATGAAGTCATGGAGGTGTGTACGGTTGTGTGTGTGTAAGTGTGTACATGTATTATTCATGTTGTGGGGACATCAACCAGAAAGTTCACATAAAATCTAGATGGCTTTGATATCCAGTAAAGAACAGGTCGGGGTTATGAGTTACTGTTTGGCAAGAAGAGGATGTAAATTTTCTTTAATTCACTAGAAAATGATTCCAAATTACAATAACGTCATCTGATGCAATGGAAATGGAGTTGTGCATGCTCATGTTTTAGACTATTTCCAGTATATTATTCACCCGTATGCATCCTTACATTAGTATTCAGCTGGAGTTAAACTTTCAAAACTGTCTTTCAAGTGAGTCAGTGGTTCATTTGGAATTCCAGGAAACTTGAAGGTCAAAAATATTTCACATTAGAGGGTTTCAAGAAGATTTCACTCTTTTTTTTATCTCAAGCATCATAAATGTCTGATCTGCTCTCTTCTTTTTAGTTGATCAGTTTGTGTGCCACACTGAGGCCATTGCCGACATTGTGATCCTGGTGGACGGCTCCTGGAGTATCGGTCGGATCAACTTCAGGCTGGTCCGTATGTTTCTAGAAAATCTGGTCAATGCCTTTGAAGTTGGGATCGATAAAACAAGGATAGGTGGGTCCCAGCTACCTTCCTTTTTGAGCTGACGGGTGCAACGTGCAATCACTGTTGTTACCTGGTGTCGCCTTCAGAAATGGCTTTTATTTGCAGCTACTGTATCATGTGCATCTATGTTTGACTGAGTAAAGTTGTATCTGCAGGTCTGGCTCAGTATAGCGGGGATCCCAGGATCGAGTGGCATCTGAGTACTTTCTCCACCAAAGATGCTGTCATTGATGCTGTCAAGAACCTGCCCTACAAAGGCGGGAACACTCTCACAGGTATTGGATGAAATCTTCTCAACGAGAGTGAATTTTGGTTCATTTTATTATCTGTTCCCATTATTTTCTTTCTGTAAAATCCTGAAAAACAAACTGTGATTGGACACCACTGTAGCTTTCACACTTACTATATCCTCCACCTCTACTTTTAGATAACTTTTAAATATTTTGAATTAGGGGTGGGAATCTTGCAGCATCTCACGATTCAATTTGATTCCAATTCTTGGGGTAACGATTCGATTCTGTATCGATTCACGATTCAAAACGATCTTAATTCACATTCAATCCTTTTTTAGTAACAAAGCGTGCTGATTAATTCCTTTATAAGCCAGAAACAGTTCTGAGGAATTACCTGAAAGAAAACTGATCATTTTCATCAAAAAACGGTTTAAACTTGGGTAATTTGGCAAAGTTTAACATGTCTTTGTCACTTTGCAGCAGCTTTGAAAGTCAAGCTAATGATTTTTAGCCTTTTCAAAAAATCGATTCTTGGAAATTTTGAAACGATTGTGTATCTTGATGAGCAAGAATCTCGATTCCAATTAAAAAATTTTTTTTTTTCACCACCCTTATTTTGAATGTACTTTTTCATTTGCATCTGTGTTTTTCTCTCATACTGTATACACTACCGTATCCTTCCTCTTAATGCCTCCTCTTCTCTTGCTATTTGTGTCTCTAATACTCTCCACAGGCTTAGCGCTGACTTTTATCTTGGAGAACTGCTTCAAGCCTGAATCTGGCTCACGAGACAGTGTACCAAAGATTGGAATCCTCATCACAGACGGGAAGTCCCAGGATGATGTTAAACCACCAGCAGAGAGCCTCAAGAAGGCTGGTGTTGAGCTCTTTGCTATAGGTGAGTTCTTAAACAGTTCTTAGTTTCCTCCCCTGATTACAAACCTGCTCTGCTGCAGTGTATTTATCTGAAGAATGTGTGTTGAGCTCTCAGTCTGATTTGTTACACCAATGCTGTTAATGCTGCTGATGCTCACATTTGCATCTCCCAATCTTTCCAGGTGTAAAGAATGCTGATGAGAACGAACTGCGCTCCATTGCCTCGGAGCCAGATGTCACTCATGTCTACAATGTGGCTGACTTCAGCGTTATGAGCTCCATCGTAGAGGGACTGACAAGAACAGTTTGTGAACAAGTGGAGCACCAAGACAGAGACATCAAGCAGAGTAAGAAGATAATGGTAGAAAGTCAGAAAACAAAATCCACGGGGTAAAAGAGTGTACTGAGATTAAACTGCAAAGTGACGTAAAGAAAGAAAATAAAGTCGAGACTGAATGGTAAAATTATTTAATGATGGTGATGCTTTCTGCTTTATCTGACAGAGGATAATTCATAGTAAATGTGAAACACTGGTCATTGTTCCAAAGAAGGTTTTGTTTGGTGTGAAATAAACTTTAGATAAAAGTTTCATCACCCATGAAAGAAAATGGGTTCTTAACAAATACCATCATTACAAGCAAATAAAGTTGTGAATTTAAAGAAAAATGTTTATTCTGTACTTCTTTTTAGCTTTGTCCTTTAATGTGTTTCCATCTCTGTCCGCATAAAGTTGCCAGATGGAAAAATCAAGAAAAAGGATGGCTTCAGAGGGACACCATAAGTCCAGTTTAATGTTTTTTTTTTTTATATTTCAATACCATCCTCTTTACCCTGATGCTCAGTGGATATGAGATTTCCTCCTAGAAGTTCCTCTGTGGGAATAATTAAATGGAACTTGATGCAGTTTGTGACTATCCCTTCTCCTTTCTGCTTTCCTTTCCCATTCCTTTGTTTCCAGAATCCACACCTGAGAAAATAGGAATGCCGTCTGACCTGGTGACATCAGACGTTACACCGCGGAGTTTTCGGGTCTCGTGGAGTCATGCGCCCGGAAATGTAAAGAAATACAGAGTGGTTTATTACCCTGTCCAAGGAGAACGACCACAGGAGGTAAACGTGGTCTACTCTCTGCATCTACTGACCCAGTTTGTTTAGCAAGTTGAAAAAGGAAAAACTGAGTAAGGAAATTTATTGATGCAAAAAAATAAGGAACATTGCAAACACAGTTTAAAAAAACCTGTCTGTTCATTGTTCCTTAGCAGAGTATAGTGTGTTAAATCATAATCAGTTAATAGGATCAAAATCAGGTGAGCACTTTCAGCTTTTCCATAATATGTGTGATTTTGGTGAGAGTTATTCGGGGTGGAGCAAGTTTATCGTTGAAGATCCATTTTTCTTTGAGGTGCTGGTGATATTGCTCATCCGTACTTCTCCCTCTCATCCCTCCATTCACAGCTCCCCAGATAATCAGTGCAGGTTATGAGAGCTCACTAAAAATGATACTGTGGCTGATTCAGGCACCTGCCTGATTTTTCCAGAACATTTGACCATTAAATCTTTCGTATAGCAGAGTTTACAGGGACCAGATGTTCGGAGAGTGCATGTGAATAGGCTTTTCCAGCTGTCTCAACCCGGACCTAATCGTTATCACTACAGTCGTCCTTATAGCTCAGATTAATAAAGATATTTAGCTTTTAGATGTTTGTGCCATAAAAACAGGTTTCCTTTCTCATTTACAAACTCTCTTCTCTTTCCTTTTCATTATCATACTGATTATTCTTACCCATTCCCTTCCATCCTCTTTGCTTTTCACATTTCTGTCTCTTCCATCCATCTTTTCTCTCCTGGACCCCAGGTTGTAGTGGCTGGCAGTGAGACTTCAGTGGTGTTACAGCATCTTAGCTCTCTCACCGAGTACCAGCTCGCTGTGTTTGCTGTGTATGCAAATGAAGCCAGCGAAGCTCTGAGAGGATCAGAAGTAACCTGTAAGTCTAACATGCAGAAATGTTCCTACAAAGCCAGACACAAGGCCTCAGTCAACATCTGAAGACGCACATTCGTAACAGCAGCTGTAAAGTGAGATAAAATCGTTTTATTGGACTTCATTTTTCTGATTTGTAAAATTAAAATACTGCTTTCGGATTTTCTTCCCATGAAAAACACACCGTGTTTGCCTGTGTGCTGCTTGGTGCATGCAGTGGCTTTCCCCTCAGTCAGCGGCCTCCAGCTGTTTGATGTGACTCAAAGCACCATGAAAGCTAGATGGGACAGTGTGGATGGAGTCTCAGGATACACGCTGCTGTATGCACCTCTGACAGAAGGCGGCAACTTTAGTGAGAAGGAGGTACTGAAATACAGAAAAAGATATCTAAAAGATAGTCATCTGATGCAAATACTGTATTTCAACAGTATCCTTGCAAAGACAAGTCAGAAATGTTGTGATTAAGTCCTGCAGTGAGCTCATTTTTTGCATTTTTGATCCCAGGTCAAAGTGTCTGATGCAGTGACAGAACTGGAGCTAGATATGTTGGTTCCTCACACAGAATATGCCGTCACTGTTTATGCCATGTACGGAGAAGAGGCTAGTGACCCTGTTACAAATCAGGGAACCACACGTGAGTAATGCGCCTTCTCACGATACAGTTTCTACTTACATTTAAAGTCCCTCTTTTAAATATGACTTCATTATTAAAAAATTCTAGCAAAGCTTAAAAGGACATGCAAATGTACTTCTAACCTCTGCTCTCTTTTCCTCCAGTACCACTGAATCCTCCCACAAACCTCCAGTTTTCTGACATCACTCACACCTCTGCCCGCATCAGCTGGGACCCAGCATCCAGTAGCTCCAAAGGATACCGCATCATTTGGGTCAAGACAGATGGACTAGTCACCAATGAGGTGTGGGAATGTTTATTTCAATATGATTTGATTAGTTTGACTTTATTTGTGTCTGTGAGATCTGCTTAAATACACAGATGCTGCATTAAATGTCTCCATGTCTACATGTTACAATGGAAGTAACTTTGTATTAAAAAAAAAAACAAGAAAATGTGTCCATTTTCATTTTGTGTTGGTTGTTTTTTGTTATTTTATTCAATTATTTACCGTTTTGATGGATATTTTGTCCATTTTTTATGTGCATGTTTGTGTTTTACAGATAGAGGTGGGTCCAGTGACTTCCTATGACCTCAGTGAGCTGATGTCTCTGACGGAGTACTCTGTGGCCATCTTTGCCCTGTACAACGAGGGCCAATCAGAGCCACTTACTGATGGCTTCACAACCAGTAAGACCAGTGTTACAAGAAGGATATATGCAAATTCACTGTAGTCAATACTGTTCAAAGCTGTTTCCATTACTGATCCAGAAGTTTAGCGAAACCATTTCCAACTTTATTTGGGCCAGTAATTCCAGTTCCTTACCCTCATGCATTAGTGGTTTATTACTTATTATTCTAGCTATTAGAACTATTGTACTTTACTTTTAGTAAAGAGTTTCAGCTTTGTCCTCCAAAGCTGCAGCTTACATTTTAAATTGATCACGTGCAGTTACTGAATTGAACTCATCCTCCTTAGTCAACTATTTAATTATTGTCTTCATATCATTGGCTAAGAAATTAAGCTGTTTATTTTTGCTGGTTATTACAACAGTTTTTTTTTTGTTACTTTTAGTGAACCATTTTAATTGTATACAGTATAAACAGATATATGTGTTCAACCTTTCTTTCAGCTAACAAGTTGAAATATTCATTTCATCTACTAATGTTTAAATGCTGAATGCAGAAACACTGAGAGGTTTGGACATTGGGAAAATTGTAAATTGGACTTTTGATTTGAACTGCTTTTTATTCGGTAGATCTTGCATTCAGTATTCAATTCTTTACAAAAAGGTTCATATTCTTTCTTCTCATTTGTCTGCTTCTTCCTTTACTCTCTCAATTATACCATTTTATAATGAGACAAAGAAAAATAATTTAGCCAGCTGATAATAGTTGAACATTTCTTACAAGATGTTGTTCCTATGCTGGTACATTGTGATATACGTTTACATTCTCTATGCCCTGGCTACTGAACAAGTGCTTTTTGGTTTGCATACTCTTGACTGACAATTAATTTTGTAGTTGAAAGAGTTAGTTTAAGTTTTGTGACTTATTCACAAATATTGGTGATGATATCAAATAGACTAATGTTACTATTCTTGCATTATTTTGGTCAATTCATATCAATATTGAATTTCATTTCCCAACTCCCATCTTGGGTAGGGGTAATTTAGCCTCAGTTTACAGAAAATAGCTGCATCAATATTGAAAGAAAGCAAACAGTTTCACTCTTAGCTTCAAAGAGTTGACTTTTATACCTTCTCTGATCCTTTTGCTATTTTGGCAGCCTTCCCTTCTCATTTACGCCTCAACATAATAGCCCAGTCACATAAAAAGGTCATTTTGCTATCCCTGACTATTCCATCACACTAACAGGTATTGATTTGGAGGAATATTCCTTTAAGCCACAAGCAGTTAGGCTTAAGTGCTGAGTCAGCTGAAAGAAATGTATGTGTGATGAACAGCTATTAAAATACTCCCAGACCAGGTTCTTATTTATCTCCTGGTAAACTTTGTTGCATGGACCAGGTTTATGAAAAGGAACTTCTTGATCTAAAACAATTATTTTTGCACCTGAACATTTTTTGAGCCCATGGGGTAGCTGTGTACAACTGCAATATTACAATAAGCAAAAGATTAAGTAAAATAAACATAAATGCTCAAAGGTTGTTTGTTTTTTTAAATGCCCTGAAAGAATGTAATATTCATGGTTAAAGAATAAAAACAGACAAGGAAAATAGTTTCTGTATCTTTCAGCTCCAGTTCCTGGTCCTCTGAATCTCCGTTCTACTGATGTCAGCACGCATAGCTTCAAGGTCATCTGGGATCACTCAGCCAATGACATTGAACTCTACAGGCTCTCCTGGGCACCGTTCACAGGTGGCGACACAAAGGAGGTCAGTTCATCTATAAAATCAAACAAATAAATGCATTTTGAATAGGCATGATGCAGAAAAATGCATGGTTATGTTTCCATTGCAGGTAGCTACAGATTAGACTGGCATCATATGGATGAAACATCCACCTTGTTAACAAAATGTGTAATTTAGCATTGTATGATGAAAAACCTGCATAGATTCAGAGCTTTTTGTTTAGTCAAGATGCCATAATATATTTTTTGAGAAAGAAAAGCTGCCCTCTATAAATCTAGATAAAGAGAAGTCTGAAGCTGCTGGATGCTGGTAAAACCCCTGGCCTGGCCCTGAGTATAAATAAATCTAGAAATTAATGGCTTTGGTGTTTTATTACCATGATTCAGGGTTTAGAGACGGCTGGGAGGCAGCGATAGAACCCTAAGAGTGTGATAGGGTGTGCATGTTGTGTCAGGCTGTGCGTGTGTTAAGCTGAGAGACATAAGAACTAAAAAATAATGTTCTGAGGAATGTGAGAAGTTGACATGTGGTACTGACAGCCTGAAAGGAGAGAAGTAGTTTACTGTTTCTCATCCACTTATCATATGTGCACATACACAAGTGATTTTCTTAGAGGAGACTGAACATGTGGGAAAAAACCTAGAGATCCTTTTAGGCGTAATGGAGAATTTAGATCGAATGGTTTTTGAAAGTGGGTCATATTCATTTTTGCATTTTTTCAAATTGTCTGTATATGGAAATGTATCAGAGAGTGAAATCAAAAGGGGGACAATGACTCAATAAAGACGCTTGCTCCAGGATAAACAAATGGGCTCAATAGTAAAATTTGCATGTAACTGTGCCATGAAAGCCTACATAAGGCTTTGAAATCTGGTTCCTGAGTCATCTACAGTAAGTTTTAATATCAGAATTACTCTCGATGGTATAAAGGCACACTTTTATTACCTCTTTCCATTTACTTTAATGTCCAATGTGCCTCTGGTAATTCATATTAAAGTAGATGTTCTGGACTCAAGTAGCAATTGATCCAACTGGAGACGTATGTTTAGTGGAAAACACATGTTTTTGATTACTCAGTATATATCGTAATGGATTTAAGTACTACAATTACTGCTCTTCTCCCAACTAAACACTTTAATGATCTTGGTCTTATTAAGTTTGAAGTTGCATGATAATATAAAAACTTATCAGGCTGCTGGTTAGTATGGAAGTTGACCTGACAATACTTTGTGAAGTACAGCATCATGAAATGAAATATTGATTTACTCTTTAACTTGCTTTTATACTTCTTTTTTATTGAGTATCTATATGAGTTCAATAGACCAATAAAATGAACTGTTGTCAAAATCCCATATAATTATAGAATTTTCCATTTCAACTTGGATGAAGTGTAAAAAACAGGTCATAAACAAAAGAGTTGACATTTCTGAGTGTATAAAGCGACATCTCTCTTAAAAAGACATTTGGAGAGAATACACTGATGAAAAGAAAATGTAATGGGAGACTTTTATGTCTGTTTCTCTTTTATACTGTAGGTAGTTTTGAGTGGAGTTGAAAACCGATACATCCTTACTGGTCTCAGTCCCACTACTCAGTATGAAGTCATGCTGACTGCCATATTCAAAGACCAATCTGAGAGCGACACAGTTTCTGTCATAGAGACAACATGTAAGTCACAACAGATTGCTTGATTTGTGATACATATTACTATCTAATGGCATAGGTGGTTCTTTGCTTTGTCTTATAAGTACACAGGCAAAAATCTTCCTCTTGAACCTTTGCAAGTGGCATTACCTCTCCTCTGCTCCTTATTATAACAGATAAGCACATTTTCAGATAAAGGAATTTACATTTCTCAGTCAAGGCAATAGATTTGTTTGTCCTGGCTTATCTCAGAAGAAGAAAATCTCTTTTACCATCAATGTTTTGATACATATTTCTTTGTTATTGGCTTAGTTATTGACACAGCAAGTTGTTTAGAAGAGTTTGTATCCAATTATCAGATTTTTGCTCTCCGTATTTCCCCAGTGGGTATGACTACAACGACTGCTGCCACAACCACAGGTAAGAAGTGTCCAAATTGGATTTCTGTAAAAATGCAAAATGTTAGAGGGTAGAGCATCTCATATTCCATGTATAGAAATAGCCCAACGCTGACCTGACAAGAGCTGACCCTATATGCAGAATACCTCACCATGTCTGAAATTGTGGAAATCAGTTTATTTTTAGGAGGTTAAATTCTTCTGAGCTTTAATTGGAATAAATTTTGCCAGGATGTGTTAAGTGGTTAGCAGACTGATTTCACTTGGTACTTAAAAAAAAAACAAAAAAACTGTCCCTGCAATGAGAATTGTATTCATGACTCAAGCCAAGGCATCTGTCAAGAAAGTCTATTACTATTCAGTTTCGAGCAACTTTAATTCTATCACTACATGTTAAAGTTGCCAAAGGGCATTCATTAAGTCACTTGTTCTAGATTTTTGCTCACTTAGTTCAAACAAGCAAAAAAAACCTTATAATGTCCAAACAAGAGTGGGTAGATGCAGAAAATGATACACTGATAAAAGTCTATGATACAATGCAATTAATGAAGGAAGGTTTATTAATGTGGAATTTTCTATATCTCTTGCTTTTATTCTTTTTAACGATTTTGTTTTTAAATTACTTTATTAAAATTTAATTTTGCATTTATGCTTTTACTGTTTTATGTAAAGCACTTTGAATTGTCTTGAACCTGAAAATATACTATACAAATAAACTTCCTTGTCTATAAATATATTTTCAAAATAATAAGTTGTCATATTTGTATAATATTGATATGCTAAGTAAATATGGCTGTATCTTTTTTCTCATGTTTATCACTGAGACAAACTTGGTAATTACACTATGTATTAAATGTTATGATATATTTATTCATTTTTCAGTAAGTGGCAGTGTATGAGATGACTCACTGATGTCAAGTGAAGTGGCTTTTTTAAAAATATACCATCCACATACATGCATACTAGAAAAAAGCCTTTAAATAAGGTGTCCACTGTAGCTGAGGGTTTATGTCATCATAGTGGCTTTTAATCCTTTTAGAAATAAAATATAAAGCTTATCCATGTAGGCCTCAGTGATTAAACTTACAACAACATAATGTTGCTTCTGTTTTGAAATGTTGAGTCTTGTGTCATAAAGGTGTAGAGCCTTCTCACTAATTTTCAGGTCTACTTTGGTTTAAGTGGAAGTAACTGTTGTCTGTGATGTCACAGTGGCACATCAGGCCGTGAAAAATCTTTACCTGAGTGATGAGACCACCCAGAGCTTAGGTGCATCGTGGGACATGGAAGACCCCGAAGTGGAGAGCTATAGGATCTCTTACACCAGCCTCAGGGGGGATCACAAGGCACAGTCTGTGAGTTGATCAAGCTATTATCTCTTACTGATGCAAGAAGAAGTCTAAATGATAATAAAGGAGATCTGGAAATCCAGGTTTTAGTTTACAGTCGATCCCTGCCTCATGTATTCTTCCTTACAGGACTTTGGACATTGTAGCTATCAAATGGATGTATGTAAACACACACAGACATCACCCCTAGTGAAGTGTGAACATTTATTTTGTGGGACCAAGTTGTGCTTGGAGAAAGATCTTGGAGATTTCCCCCCTCCAGCCAACTGGAAGCCAGTAGAGTGGTCTGTGTTGGGTCATCGGCTACAGTCAGAAAACTGATTACACTTTTGGTCGCAGTCCACTCAACCTCTCCTTCCTGATTCTGCCATCTCTCCTAAGGGCCCTTCAGCTCACTGCCATGTACTGACCCTGATCACTGATGTGGACCCAAACACATACACACAGCTGCACTGGGCCCATTCCTTCTTCCCGTTCTGTCCTTCTGTCTCTGTTCTTTTCTATTTCCCTCCATCATGTTGTCTCTCTCTGTATCTCCCCCGTTTTCCTCCCCTGTTTTAATTTCCCGATGCGGTGTCAGAGCTATAGAAGACGGAGAGGCCGGGCCAAGCCCAGAGACATTCCATTATCTTTTCAGCAGCCATTTACCTCAGCGAGAGCAGAGATGGGGGGCAGCTGAGAAAAGAGCAAAAGAAACACAAAAAACGTGGAATAAGAAATAACTTCTGCATAAAATGAGAGAGTGGCTGAAACCTTCGGGCTCATATACTGTACAAAGGCTGTTTCAGGCCCAACGCTTTGAAATCCTGCGGGTGTGTGCTGATGTGTGTGACAGAAACTGAGAGCTGTTTTTGTAATAGTGTTTAACAGTGGACGTCTCAGGGTTGTTATTTAAGGCTTTATAATAAGCCTTAATAATTTAATAAGCAACAACAACAAAAGGAAAAACTTTGTGCTTTGTTATGAATTCCTTTTAGAGAGATTTTGACAGGGGCTGTTCTGACTTTTATCTCCAAGCTTTCCCTTTATTACACTTAAAAGTCTGGTGAAAATGTTTGATTTAGTCAGTTTTTCTGATATATATTCTACAGTAAGTCATCAGTGAGTTAATACTGTGAAGTTAGATCAATATGCACTCAGGTTTGTATTATAACAATGCCAATGAGGAAGAAAAGCATCAGCAGCAATACTCTTTGTGAACCTATTATTGCTATCTATTAATCTGGGAAGGGCTTTAAAGCCATCCCCCTAACTACTCTGAGTTCACTAATTGAGTTTCTTCTCACAATTAGCAAAACAATCTCAGTATGAATGAGGCAGAATCCCTATGAAATTTAGCTAAACGTGTCATTAAAAGAAACGGCTGTTTTTCCTCTGTGCTTACTTTTGCATTTTTTGGTGGAACTCATTAAAGTTTTTATAATACCTAAGCTAGATGAAGATTAAAGGAGAAAAAGAAAAAACAAAAGTGCTGAAAGTATACTGGCACATTTTGAGTAAGAGTGCAGATTCTCTTGAAACAGACAAAAATGGACAGAATGGAAAGGATGGTGGACAAACTGTGTCCAAATGAAGTGAGTAACATATTTTATGTTGGCAGCATTTGGCACTGGAAGAGCTGTAATACCCTTGATAATAAGTACCACTGAGAGCTCTCTGATGGGCTTCTCATCTTCTGCTCATAATGTTGCTGTCTATGCCAATATTATAAATGAGGAACATTCTTTAAAAGTTACTTATACCTAAATAAATAATTGACTAATTAAGGAAGCCATTACTGTTGGACTTTAATGATGAGTGAAAAGTACTTAAGTGAGCCTTGTGAAGAATTAATAGTAAAAATGATGTAAAAATTGCATCATCGTGTGTAAGCTCTTTACTAATAAATTGATGAACGTAAGTTTTTTTCTGGTGTAGGCTACAAAAGTGATCTAAAGGAATCTGAACAAATAATCACAGAAAGAAGAAACTTCAGTACTTTTAAATGAAATCCGAGAGTAATTGGGTTTTCTCACCTCTTCTCAGTCTCACTTTTGGCATCAACTGACTTTATTGACTAAACTGAGGTGAGCCGAATTCTTAATGTATAAATGCAGCGTTTAGTGGACACTTGATCATTTTCTCCAAAACGTCCCTAGAATAGAGAAGCAACAGATTTCATATTCTCTGAGTTGCATATGTGCATGAGATCCTGGTCAGTATGTCACCATCCTGTTTACCTTTCCTGCAAATTTAATTGATCTGAGTGTTTAAATTTGTTTTTGTGTATCTAGGTGTCTATCGGTGGTGGTCAGAGAAAAATGGTGCTCCAGCCTTTACTGCCAAACACCCAGTACAAGGTGACAGTCACACCACTGTACAGTGATGGAGAAGAAGGCCTCAGTGTCTCCGCCCTGGGAACAACATGTAAGCCTAATAAAATACCAATAAAATATGTCCTCTCAAGATCCTCTGAATTATTAACCAGCAGGGGTCAATTCTTTTTTTTCAGCGAACATGTGACAGCCCAATAGCAATCAAGAATTTCATTGTAGTGAGCAGGATTATTAATTTGCGTTAATGCATGTTTATGACAGAGAATTTGAACAAAGGTGTTGATAAACACTGATGTGTTCCAAATTGGCTTAATGAGGGCTTCTCGTTATAACAGCAGGTCCTTTTTATTAATGTAATGATTAAATGATTTTACCCATCTCTAATTGATTTTCTTGACTGTTCTCGTAATTATCTCACATGAGTAGCCGTGATTGTCTCCTCATTGGAAAGAAATTAAGTGTCAGATTAAATGCGTCGTCTTTTCAGATGAGAGCACTATAGCTCAGCATAATGCAAATAAAAGCCTCCACTTAGTTTGAACAGAGGTGATAAATCAGAAGCATGGCGTGTTTGATGGGAAATTCTCCCCTAAATCAGAGGCTGAAAGGATTTACAACCTTGTGATTAGGCGTCAAGGCCAATGTCTTATCTCACTGTTTTAAGCTGATCTCAGTCGGTAAGGCCAAACGAATTTGGATTTTGTTCTTCCTTTGGTTGTGCTCCCTCTTGTCACTTCACTTCTAGGCTTCATAAAATGCTACAGACTACTTTTTGGGGAAATCTTGCTGAAAAACAAACGAGACAAACTCTTTGTAAAGACAAATCATGCTGTTACACCACTGAACATCAATCAGCTGAGTGTCTGACCTTCCCATTCTTTTCTTGCTCTGTCTAAATATTTTGGCAAACTTTCTGTAATACTTACCTGTATTATATATATACTGTATGCAGGAAACTGATACGTTTCTTCAAACTGTGTTTGTCTGCATTTCTACTGCAGATTGCATTTATTGTAATCCGCCCACTTCTCTTCTTTGCTGCATGTGTCAGGGCTGCTTGTCTGTGAGGGCTGAGTGCACACACTGCAAGACCATGATAACATCATCACTTTATTGAAAAAAAAACCCCCACAAATATTTATTTCATGATCGTGACCACTGAATGAGGTCAGAGTGACCCCAAAGGTAGAAGGAAAGTTAAGGGCATCATTAAGAGGCCTGCAGTGGTTCGCCTCAACCTCAGAGCCCACCTCTGTAACCACAAGACTACACTACTCCTTGTTCATTCCTTGTTTTTGAAAACACTTAATATTTTAAATTGTTGATATTGATATATTTTTATTCTATGTTATTTTAATACATTTAGTTTATTTGTCTGTGGTCCCTTTCATGACATATTGGGTATTCAGCCTCTGCTGTTGTTAGTTTCTCTGTCTCTTGTTGAGGTGTTCATGAATAGCCAAGTCCAAACTTATACTTATAATCACACTCAATCAAACAGTCCTGCAGAATTTATAGGGTAGAAAGTAGAAAC
The DNA here is from genome assembly GCA_036024015.1 of Craterocephalus amniculus. Lineage (NCBI taxonomy): Eukaryota > Metazoa > Chordata > Actinopteri > Atheriniformes > Atherinidae > Craterocephalus > Craterocephalus amniculus. Next base: position 14,851 of record JAVQJG010117315.1, read on the forward strand.
TAGCTGTAGAAACCATTTCACAGACTGATTCTGATTTAGCAGCTTAAGGAGTTTAGGTACTAAAACCAATCAAATTAGTAACTTTGTGGTTGCAGCCCAATTCTGACTTGTTTTACTTTCAGGCTTTCTTTTTCAATAGAATTGTTTTATAGTGGTACAATTAAGTCCAACACTAAACTTACACATGTACTTTTAGGCTTGGATATATCCAGTGGACTACACATTTCAGTAGTAACACATCAACCTCTAGAAAGTCTGTAGTTTTGCAGTTTTCTTACATTATTCAGAGCTGTAATCAGATCTGCAGCATCTAGCCAGAACTGTAACTTTGTATTTTGGTTTGAGTAGAAGTACCATTACCAAACATCACCAACATTTAACATAATCATAATTGTATGAAATGTTCCTATGGAAGATGGTTTGTAAATTAGATTGCTCACACCATTGCATTATCATTGGTATGGAATTATAATGTGCATCATTGTGCACAGTGACCTGATCTACAATTGCAGCTGCTCTATATGAGTATTTTTGTCTTGTTTTACAGTACCTCTCTTGTCTCCTGAAAACCTCCGCGTGTCAGAAGAGTGGTATGACCGCATCAGGGTCACCTGGGAGCCACCTCAGACTCCCACGGTCGGTTACCGGATCGTCTACCAGCCCATCTATGGTACTTAAAGGAGCTAAAAGCGATATTTTTCGCCGTTAGGTGGCGTACTGTGGAGCTGTCTCAAACCAAAACAAAGCCTGTGTCAATCAATGCCTCTCTACCTCTCCCCCAACCAAAAAACCACGCCCCTCTTTTTT
>JAVQJG010117317.1:0-14982 GCA_036024015.1 Craterocephalus amniculus
TGTTTAATTTGGTATGCAGTATGACTATATTCTCCATCATTAATGCATCGTTTATGACTGCTGTTCACAAGTAACAGTCAAAAAACCCTTATAAGGGGGCTCTCGCCCGGAAAGGGTTAATGATTTTAAATCTCTTTTTTTTAAAAACTGTCTTTTTACACTTGTGTTAAGTCCAGAGAGCAAGTACAGCGCTTTGGTTACTTGAAGTATGTGAAAGTGCTTTATAAATTAAATTAAATTTCTAAATGAAAATTTGATTGATTGATTGATTGATTATCTATATTTTATACTATATATACTATACATAATGTAATGTTTATGGAAACGTGATTACATATGGACATTATATAGTCAGACAATACAAAGTCCTCCTTGTTATCGTCATGTACTAGTGAAGAAAACCATGTACGGTGTGAGTAGTGATCGCTCAATAGATACATAATTCGAATCAAATGTGAACGTTTTTTCTGTAATGCAAAAATTTTGCAATAACATATACAGTTTTACACAAATGCTTTATTTACATTTAACCGATTAAAAATTAACTTTGTCAACTTTCTAAAAAAAATTAAAATATTTTAAAACAAACCAACATCTACTTTTGATGCTGTTAACCAAACACCTGAAAGCTATAGGATAAAACTTGTGTAAAAAAAAAAAAAACACTTTTATAAAGTTAAGCTGAGTCTATGCAGCTGATTCTCAGCCAAGTTGTGGCCAAAAACAGCTTTTTTGATTTGAACAATTGAGAGGAGAGTCTGCTTTAAATCGAAACCAAAGATGGGAGGCAAAATTAGGTTTGCGTGCAACTGCACAATTTAACAATGCAAGTAATTAATCAATTTACCAGAAAGGAAGAGTGCAGATTTAGTCTTGAATCTACTGAAGTTTTATGCATCCGACTTGTGGCTGTTGCTTGGAGTGGTCTGAATTCAAGGTAAATTCTGTTTCATTTGGAGGTTGCTACAAGCAAAACAGTCTGCTCATTGTGCTCCCTGCAATTTCATGCAAGCTCGTTTACATATGGCTCTGTTTTTTATCTCAGCTCTGTCTCACCGCCTAGGGTCACAAACACTCAGGTTTCTGAGGTCAGGACCAAATGTAAACATTCTTGACAAAGCACACAGCTCCAGGCCTTCGGTGTTCGTCATATCTGAATCTTAAAGTTCAATAAATCCCAAAAAAGTGCACAAATGCACAAAAGACTAAATTGGAATCCAGTTAGATTTTGGTGGAAATGGTTGGTAGGTGGAAAATCTGCTTTATATCCCCCACAGCTTCCTTATCCCATGCTCTTTGTGATGTTTTTTTAAGAAGAACACACTAATGTAGTCAGGCATGTTAAAAAAAACTAAATTAGATAGTAGCCGAGTTACAAAAACAATTTAGGGGATTTTTCAAATGTTCATCATTGCACTTACACTCCTATTATTCAGCACATATTGCTGTGAAATGCCCTTTGAAAAACCATTTACACGTCCAGTGCGAAATGCTACATTCTTACACTTCCTTGTTTCCAGCACAGGTGTAAAACTTGGGTTTATTGTGTTATTACATGGTAAAAATTTTGGTTTAATTGAGAACAGGTATACTGCTGTCAGGAAGTCGGCTGAGGCCATGCAAATGATTGCAAACAGTATTCCCATAAAGTGGCATATCAAAAAACCCAGAAACACACACACATACACTACACGCGTATGTTAATCACGTGATAAAAGCAGCTGGCCTCAGTACCGCTTCATAAACAAAAAGCTTCCTTCTGAGTTACAACCTCTCGCAATACTCCGCTGTGTGGTACGGCACATTCCAGTAACAGAGTGCTAAGCCATAAACACAGGAGGGTTTGGAGTGAGTTAGTGAGTGTCTGTGTGTTTGTGCACCAACCGCTGCATACACAAAAAGCTCCAGATAGAGTCTACCTGTTGGTGGAGTGTTTTATGGGCACGCTGCTCAGTGTGACACACTCCAGCTGCAGTGAATTTTGATTGCTGGTTGGAGGAGATGCCTGGGGGTGAATTGGCCCCAGTCCTCTGCAAGCAAATGACAAGAGACGTCGCAGCACAATGCGGCGTGCTTGTTAAGCAGAAATAAACCTGCAACACGTTTTGTTTTTTTTACTGGCAGAGAAAGTGCCATAAAATGATATAAGCCTACTTCTTTTTTTTTTTTTACAGTGTCTTTAAAATGACACTACATGCATGTGTTCTTATCAGTACTCTAATAAGCTGTGAAGTTAAGCTATAAGTTACGAGAGAGTGGCTGAGTCATATTCTCACTGTCTTGTCTACTCTGTGCAGGAATTTCATTCATTTCAAACATCAACCGCAGGCTCTAATTGCTTCTCAGGGTGAGCTTAATGCACCTACTTGGAGCATTCAGAGGAGGGCAAACAAAACCCAGGTGACCAAACCACTGTGAGCCATCCGAGGTTTAAATACGCTCTACACTGGTAAATATATTCTCCGAACCTCTTCAGGCTTACAGACCAAGAGTAAATAACGATTCAGCCACATCAGTCGACAGTGTGTCTCCATGTGTGCAGCCGCATTCTTATGGCCGAATGCACTCCACACTGCAGCACAAAAACATCATGGTCATATGATAAGAAGGGCCCCTTACAGAGAGAGAGTCAGACATGCAGAGAAACATACGAAGGAGCTCACATTTCAGCCAAAAAGAGGACAGGATGCAGTTTATTTACCACTGTAAACGGCAGGCGTTTCCCTTAACAGAAAAACAATGCCGCGCATTCCGGCTTGTTCTCACTGAATATGTTAAAAACCCTGCGTTTTGGGAGCACAGGGGTTAAAGTTTTGTTTTTTTTGAGAAAGGTTGTGAAACACCCGGCTCACACTCTGAATGGCTCCTTCAGCATTCTTACCACATCCTGAAACTACGTCAATCTGATCATGGTTTAAATCAACAAAGTAACTCCCACAGAAAGAAGCACTGTACTGTATTCCCTTATCAGTCTGTACAAAGAAGCATCAACGGTGTGGCTGGAACAAACACTGCCATCACCCACCCTCATGCACAGGAGGGGGGCTTATCATCTCGCCTGCTTAAACATTCCGATTTGAAGGACCTGAGCTACAATATCTGGCCACTATACTTTTGATTGAATGTCAGACTGTTACGTAACAGAGCAGATTGCTGATCAGTGCTTCAGTGTTTGTAGTCTAAGCTGCTTTCCAACCATTATCACCAGGTCATGTGACTTAACAAGCCTCATCAATACGGGGCTCTTTTAAATTAACTTAGTTCTTGAAAGTTGTTACTGCATCGCAAATCATGCGACTCTGCGCAAATGTGCTTCATTAATGCTAAATCGTGATTGCAAGCGATTTGGCGTGGGGACACACACTCGCTCCAGCCATGTGTATCCTCTAAAATGTGCGCAGCGATGCCGAGCTGTGCAAACGCATGTTTAAATGAGAACCATATGACTCTTTACTGCGTCCCACTTCGTGTCTGCTGCTCTTGGTCCTTTCAATTTGCACCAATCTAATCTTTCTCGGCCCTGTGTTTACCCTTCGTTTTTTTCCCCCCAAGAGCAGCCAGAGGGAACCAGCATCCCTCACTGCATTCAAGCAGGATTCTAGTTCGTCTTCCACCTCACTTTGGGAGTTAAACAAGCATTACTAAATACAAAAAAAGCATTGTAACGGATAAACCAGCCCATCTATTCGATGCAGTTTTCAACGCCTCTTCAGCAGCATATTTACACCCGGTCACAAGCATTCCACATCCACAGAGCAACACTCAGTCATGTCTTCAGTCCTACTCTTTTATACTTTGTTTATAAGAGGAAATGTCTTCATCAGCGAGGGAAGAGGAGGGAGGGAGGGCAGAGGAGAGAAAGAGGGAGCTTGTGAGTGAGCGGAACAAGATAGCCAGCAAAAGAAAAGAGACTGAGACTCCGGCCATCTGTGAGTCTGGAAATGGGCCAAACCACTGCCCACAGAGCCCAGGCACATGCCTAACTGCCTCTTTCTGCAATGGTAGTTCAGCCCTGCTTCCACAAACAACAGACCTGAGGAACCGCACACAAAAACACAGCAGCCACCAAGGACAAATGCACCCTTATGGTCATAAATAAGGCCCGAAACACAATATTTGTAGAAGTGTAATTGTTCTGCAACAAAGACTGAGAGACACTACTGTGTGCATGCCAGCATCTTTCCCCCCGAATCTGCCAGAGTTTAGATTGAAGAAGAGGTTCTTGTGCTACTAAGTTTTTGTTTGTGTTTACTTTTTAACTATATAGAGTTGTAAATATATGATTTAGTAATGTTTCAAAACCTTATCGTACAGCCAGTCATCACAGTTCTTTTTTTTTTTTATCAGTTTTTTTAAAAATAAACTATAGTAACACGAGATCGGGACACTCATACGGGCCATCTGAAGAGGAACAAAAGCCCCTTTAAGACACTAAACCTGAAAGAAAAACACAGCCTCTTCGTGATCCGTGATTATATGCATTAAATGAGCAACTGAAAATCACACAAAGATGGATGGGACCTTCCCAGTGATACCCTTCAGGGTTTTGGTCCAGGAATCAAATTCCAGAAAGCCCGTGACAAAAAAAGGACAGTTTAAAGTCTTCTCTAAAGTCCTCATAACTGAGGCAGATGGTCATTATAGAACAGTAGGAGAATTACTGCAAGTATACAATAAAAAGAAAACAGTTAAGACGTAGTGCTGGACAATATATCGAGATTCTCAGATATATCGAGACTTCTCATGTCACATGAGATGTAAAATAAGGGAATATGGTTGATATCAAGTTGGCTTGTTTTGAGTTAAAAATATATCTCTTTTTATTTTTAGCTTTTTGCACAACTGTATCTTTGTTATAGGGCTGGGCAATGAATCGATTTTATCATAAATCGAATTTGCTATAAATGAGGATTTAATTTTTTGAAAATCGAGATTTCCTTAGCCGGAAATATTTTGCTGACGTTGCCTTCCCTCACCTGTACAACTGTATGTGTGAAAGTTATATTTTCATTGTTTAAAGTGGCAGGGCCTGTCAGCTTGTTTTACAAGTTTGTTTCACAACTTAAAATATCTGCACTTTAAATTTAGGTCAACTTCCTGAATGGGTGATTGAACTAAAAGCGTGTTTTCCCATAAAATCTAATATTTGTGATCTGTTTTAAAGAAAAAGACAGTAAGATTAAAAGAAAAATCGATTAAAATCGAAAATCGGATTTGGTTTTAAAAAGTCTGAGATTTTATTTTTTGACCATATTGCCCAGCCCTACTTTGTTAGTAGTAGTTTTTATCATTATAATTCACATCAACTTTAATTTCAGTCAAATATTTGAATGCACATGTGCTTCTGATCTTTAAAAAGGGCATTTAGCACTCAAGTCTGTAAACTGAATTCTCATTGTGTATTTGACCAAAAAAAAGCCTTTTACCCCCAAGACTTTGCCTTGCATGTTGAATGATGTGAGGATATCTGTGTTGGCATGGTGAACATGTGGATCGCTTTCTCAATCCTTGCCCTTGTGGACCTGCACGTTTGAGTACTTTCCAACTCCAGCACACCTGATTCAGATTAACTGAATGTCTCGGTTCTTTGCAAGCCTGCTAATGAGCCATTCATTTTAGTCAAGTGTGTTAAAGTATGGACCCATCTAAAACATGCAAGGAAGTGGTCCCTGAGAACCATGGTTGAGAAACACTGATATGAATGAATGTGGAGCAGGGACCTGCACAAAACACTGTTGAAGAGGACACACACACACACACACACACACACAATCATATAGCAACTTGCAACACTTGTGGAGCTTCGGATCATGAGCTGGAAGGGAAATGTACCTGAGCGCATACTGCTGGCACAAATCTCACATTGTGTTCATTTATATTACATGGCAAAGACTAAATAGGTAGTATATTAGAAGCAAACTATCAAAAATGACTTAACAAAGGGCTCATTTTTTTCGAAATGCACTGCTGTAACCAGGTTTTCTCCATACGTGAATGCCAGGCCAAAATATGACCTCACAACATACAAGCTGTTGATACTGCCCACATTTAATCTTTCACTACAGAACAGGTCAAATAAACAGAAGCATGCCAACATAGGGATATTTTTCAACAGAGAAACAGGAACTCAAAGAATGACTCAATGATTTATGCTCTGTCAATGTGTCAAGAGATGTAAACATAAATAGTATAGTAGAGCGGCAAACTCAGCATCATGTTAGTACTGGCTAAAGTGTAAGCCAAGAAGCCCTTTATCTAAGGGCAACATACACAAATACGAAGTTGGGAGTTGTGTGTGTGTTTTAGGTCAAATAGATAAGACCATATTGGGTGCTTCTGTGCGTGTTAGGGGCCTAAATATCCAACAACCACCTGCAAGATTCCTGTGGATTATTCATTTTTGTTTGTGTTGTTTTTTAATAAAAACAATTTTCCCCATTTATGACTTGTGCAATTCCCTATAATAAAACTCTTCATTCAACTGATTTAATCATTTTACAAAAATTTGACGAAGCTCAATTTCTTTACCTGTGACAGCTGTCTTGGATCAGGAGCCCCGAAGAGAGAAGAGCTGGAGCTGAAACTAATGGCTCCCCTTCGGCTGAGGACATGCTTGGGAACCGGCCTGTCTAGAGGCAAAACCGGTAGCTGATAACATACTTCCATTGAGTAGTCAGGGCAGGATCCGGATCAAAAATATAAAAAAAAGGGAGGGAAATTAAGATAATATATGCAATGCGAAAATAGATGATTGGTGAATTAGAAAATCTCCCAAATGCGAAAATATCTTTCAGTAGAATGAAAACGATCTGATACTAAGCTGTAAAGTGTTTCTGTTCATTATGAGCGACTCAAAACTTGTCCAGATCGCCTTCATCGATGCTGCGTCTCATCTACCTCCACCGTTTTACCTCCTTTGGTGTCATTCTGTAGGGGGTGGGAAAAAAATCATGCTGCTGTTGCATTTGCCCCTTTCCTTCTCATTTTGCTCAAATCCGGGCCCACGGACGACGAGACCTTCTTGCCATTTTCTGGGTCTTTATGAAATCGCTTCCTCATTTTCAAAGCAGAAAAAAACGTCCGCTCATTTGGGCTTCGTGGCGTTTACAGATCCGCGTCTCGCACGTCCCGATATGAAAACAAAAGGCACGACCGCTTCCAAAAAATGTTATCAACATATCATTTTCTATGCAACACCGGCGGGTAAAGTGAGCCAGATCCAGGATGTGAGACCTTGGGAGTCGTGGACGGGAGGTTTTCTCTCTCATTCAGGCTTCAACCGGTGGCGAAATAAAATCAACATGTAGGGCTTTTCCGTCTTCATTCTGAATCTGCATGATGAAGGAGCAGTTGTCTAATTCACCGCTGGTCGTAAAACACAAAGTGTTTCGCTCAAATAGGGGAACCCCGACGTTCATCTCATTCACTCCGACTCCCGTGGTTTCATTGAAAACGTAATGGCACGCAAAACAAAACTGCCGACCAAAAAAACACAAAATTAACAACCTAAAGTGTGTTATTTCCCTACAACTACCTGCATATCGTCCTAAACATTAGCCTACTGTATGCTTTTAAAGCACTCACCACCTGCCAGAGATGGTGCTGTTGGAGAGGGGAAAAGCGCCCTTGTCTACGTTCGACCAATGGCGCGGAGGCAGTACTTGTAACATAAGCGTTGATTGGTTGAACTTGTTTAGCCGGAATGAAAGGTCGTAAATGATTAGCTGCGAGGCCAGGGCGATCCCTGGACCTATATGAGCAGTCGTTTGCAGGCGGCGTGGACTTTCTCAAGGGTATTCCTCCACAACGGGGCTTGCCCTGCAGCGGTCCACATCATTGCGAGTGATTACCTTCCTCTCATGACTCATACTTCTTGGGAGCTCAGGCTTACCGGGAGATTGAAATACATGCTTGGGAGCATTTCACAACGTTGTATCGTCATGTTCAAGCTATGATAATTTGCTCCACCTGCCTGCACGTGGCGACTGTAGATACATGCAAATTAAGGTGTCAAATCCAACCCCTCATTTTCTCCTGGTTTTAATGCATTGTTTATATTTTTCCCTACTTATTTTTGCATAATATGGAGAGCAACTGACTTCATGCTTCAGGTGCCAACATATTACATTTGGATCTAGAATATTTGCACTGGGGATTTCTCATGCCATACCCATGTGCTGGGGGACAATGAGTCTACCATGGCAACTGTCAGGCCCAGTGCCAGAGCAAGCATAATCCCTTCATTCCCGATTGAATGTAGTTCCACATCATCAACATCCCCGTACCCCCCAAACAGGAGGCCCTGCAACCTTTTGAGCAACTGAGGCAACATTTAAAAAACCTTTTTGAAATAATTGTGTTTGTGGTGTGATGCTAGAAAAAAGCAATTGCATCTGAATGACATATAAGAGATAAAGTTACTCTGCTATATAGCTTCACCTTGAAGGTAGATGTAATGTTTAAACCACACAACGTATCTTCTTGAATTCCCTGTGACTATAATGTGCAAAGTATTTTGTTATTGCAACAAGAAAATGTTTCATTAGATTGTTTTTGTTTTACAAAAGTTGAAAAAATACACACATAGAAGAACCTCTGAATGCCCGCACCTCAAATGAATTAATGAAGGTGGGATGCTTTCTGGGAGAAGATACATTCACATCCTTTTATTTTATGTTTTTCCTCTTGTGTTGCACTTAATGTAAATGGCGAACATTTGAATGTACATATATTTTAAGGCATCTCCCTGCAAACCTTACACAGACAGATTTTAACGCACTTTCCAAACCTGTTTTTGTCTGATAACTGCTTGATTGTTGTTCTGTCAGTGGTAAATCAGTTCTGTGCACACAGCAGCATATCATTTATACCCTCCACTTTAAGTATTTATTTGGGAAAATGATTTGGGAAGTATCTCCATTAATTAATTTCTTTCTCTGCAGTTTTTCTTTTTCTTTTTTCTGCGCACAGCACATGGAAATGGCACACTCACGCCTAGAGACACACCTTTTAAGCAGGTGTGTTATAAATGCTCTAGTATCATTCTCAGTAGTATCATTCCCCATGGGCTCACAGGTGCATGTGCTTGTGAGACCCCCTTATGCCCCACTCCCCCAGGCTCTATAGTACCACTGAAAACTCGCTGGAGATTGCAATGTGCCCTAATTGATTCACCTTATACTCTATGACAACACCGTAAGCATCAAGGACTCATTACCTTTCCCTCATTAGCTATGCAGCAGTTTTTAGACCTGCTCCTCTGCTTTACATATGTTATTCATTAGCATCAACAAACAGGGGGAACAAAGATGTGCATCCACTCAAGCATCTTCAATATATTTTTTAAATGGTTTAAAACAATTGCACATCTACACTGCATCAGAATTTATTCTATATTTATGTATTCACTTATTTAAAAGTGCCTTGAAACACTTTGCTGCATGCATTTAGAGCCATCTTGTGGAGAAAATGAGCCCTTACAATGACACTTTCATACCAGAATTAAAACCAAATCCCATATTTACTTTTAAATGCAGCATGTTAAATTTGGATTATAATATGCGTGAATAAATTGCGCATCAACACTAATGTTAGGTTTTTAATACACTCCTACTTTTCAAGATTGGGATCAGCATTTTACATTGTGAGTCCCACATACAAAGGCCATGCAGTGTGTCATCCGTTGTTTACATCCATATTGTGCACAGTATACATACAAAGTGAAAGACAAATGAATCATTACAACTAGACTCAGCAGCGTATCTATGACTGCAGCAAGATGGTGACGACTGTAATGATGTCAGTATGCAGGCGTGAATTTGCAGCTTGCCACTTTTCTGCCACCAGATAGCACCCTTTTACTGTGTTAAAGCCAGTGGAGCCCTTCTGCAGTGGACCTTAGGATGCAGTAAAAAACAAAATCATGCTCATTTGATTAGTTTTAAGGTTGAAAATGTTCAAAATCAACAGACAAACTGGAAAAAGTAGTTTTATCTTGGTGGTTATCACTTTGGATTGTGCAACAGAAGCTCTTACTCTCAACTGGCACCACTAAACACTAAACAGCATCATCTTCGGTTGAATCTTGTCTCATTCTCCTGTCACCACTATTACTATAAAAGGCAACATGCACTAATAAATAACTTTCAGCAAGCGATTGTAAAGATGCCTTGGGTGAGAAAAAGCTAAGTGATTTTCTTTGTTGTAAATATGTTCTACAACTTGGCATGGAGGTGTTGTGTTCACATTTTTCACATAAACTGACATTCAGGATTATTTTGTGAGTAAGTATGGGACTTTATGTAAAATATAAGAGAGAATGTGAGTGTGTAAAAGGTAAGCCACTCAAATTAAAATCAATGCACAAAGGAATTACTGCATCTGCATAAAGAAACTTAGGGATGTCTTGTACATGAAATATAACTTCAAATGTCCACAACAATGTGGACATGGTTAAATAATGTGACATTTTGTGCACTCTCATTCTCACCTGCTTATTGTAGACACCCCTTGATATGTGAACACCCAGCTAGTAGATGTGAAAACCACCCTGCTTCCCTACACTCTGGAGTAAAGTACTGCACTTCTTGTGGTTTTGAGTGCGAGCTTTAGGTGAGGCTGAGACAAGCTCTTGAATGCTGAGTGCATCTCAGTTTCCCATAACCATGAGCTGCAGCAGTGCTTGTTAAACAGATTGACGTCTCTTTTACGTCATCGTACGGGCAATGATGTTACGTAAATTTCCATGTGGAAATCTCACTATATATGCGCCTGTCTTTTTTCACAATTACGTGAATATACGTTAAGTTTAATTTTAACAATTTGCCGTCAAGAGTTTATGGGAGATTCATCAAGCAGATACCTGTGTGAGATCTGGATATCTAAGAAACCAAAGTATGGATTTTTATAGAACCTCTTCTTTTACAATCTATGTACAACAAAATGCAAGATTTTCTTTTATTTTCTGGTTGAATGTGCTTCATAACACTGCTGAGCTATCTTTCAAGTATAGTACTACTGCATTCACCACCAGGTTTATATAGAAGAAACAGTCCTGCAGATGGAAGCGCTGTCTGGCGCCTGTAAACATACACTGGTTCATTTATCTACCTAGTTAACTCTGACCAACCTATGTGCAGTGTGTTTTTGTATTGGGTGTATAGCTTGTTTTTAAATTGGTTGGATGCAGCTATGTAATGTTAGATATAAAAAACATATTGTGAGGTAAATAAGAAAAGAAAAATTAGGTGAAGAAAATGCATGTTAACTAAAAGAATGTTAGGGATGATGTACCACTGATACTATACAACTGCAGAAATCTCATGTTAACCAGTAAAACACTTCTATGTTGTCATTTTAATGTACAGTCTCAGAAAGGGGCATGAAAACAGTTGTTATGGTATTTCCTCTAGTACCTCCAATGTTATTCCATTTCCAATTGTTTCAGTAACTATTTTTCTTTTAATTTAACAATGCAGCTTGAAACACAAGTTAAAGATTCTTTATGCTGGAATAAGTGTAAATGTTGGTGCTGAAACCACCGTCAGGGGTTGGTAAATAATGTGTATCGTTGCCAGTGGTTCATGAAACCCTGTTTGGACATATTTCTTTTTTTTTTTTAATAGATAAAGCTTTTGTTTACTTTTGTTTAGTAGTATGTTCTGTCTACAATACACTATCTCTGTCATTATTGCAAGCATTATCTAATTGCATTAATTCTATTTGTATGGATACATAATTCAATCACAACTCCAGTTGTTGCAATAAAAAAACATATTGCAATAAAGTAAAGTAATATAATGCTTTACATTTTTTTCTTCTTCTTTGCTACATAAAAAGTTCAGCATTTTCTATCAGTGAGTTTGAGGACTTGATGAGGAGAATATTTACAGATCCTTTTTTTATGATGCTGATCCAATTCGGATACCTGGATTTCCATATCTGCAGAAACCAATACATTCCCATGCTAAAACCCTTCCACTTGAACTTCAGGCTGTCATTGATGTCCTTGGTATTGTGTGAGATTATACGAGCACACAGCACAGGGCAAAATAAACCACTGCAGTTTTCACCTTTTTATTTAAACTTACATTAAGCAAGATTACATTTGGTGCAACAGACTGATCCTCTTACACTCTAATATTTTTTCTTCTCGGCTGTAGAGTTGCTACTTGCCGTTATGTTTATTACTAAACAAATGGTTGCAGTTTAGTTTAGTCGTTCGTAAGTTTAGAATTTCCTTCTGTCTAATTGTGGCAATAACTCTGCTAACTTTGGCTCTTCCTCCTACATATGATCATGGATGAATTTGGATTATGTGTGCATAGGTAATCAGAGTCTATGTCATGCACAAACATGGAAAGAAGGGGTGTTTAGCTGTTTTTTCTCTTTCCAGACATAAAATCTTTAAATGAAGAATGTACTGAGTTGACCAACTACACTCAGCACTTTGAAATTCATGTATAAGTTTTAACATCCACATGTGTCACATAGAAACAAACAACAAAAAAAAAAATCAGGACTAGATTTAGAAGATGAACAACTAGATAAAATTACTAACTGTACTTGAACTTGCAATATTAAACACTTAAAATTAGTAAAAGTTTCATTTGGGAGAGTGTGGATCCTTCAGTGATCAAAATCATCATCAGTGAAATATGCAGGCCTATCCATATTGGATTGGATCAGTCTCAAAACTCCTAAAAACACATAACTGTGCTCTTTGTAAACTGTAAATAACACATTTACGATATGCTCATACTTTTTCTAAGCTCACTCAGTCCTAAACCGTGGTCTGACCTGAAAACATCTACTTCCGAGGGTCGACTCAGGGCAAACACTCTTTTTTTAAAATTACTTACAAAGACTTTAAATCACTGCTTACCATCTGACTTCCACCAAACTAAAATATTCATACAAGAGAACAGATGGCACCCTTTGCTCTGCTTCATCCTCTTTTCTCATATACATTTTTGTGCTGTGGTGCCAGTTGCGTGCGTTTGTATGCGAGTAAACCTCCTCTTGTGTATTTTTGAAGCGCCTGTCGTTCCTTTTACTTTACATACCCAAAGTACTGAGTACCACAACTGAGCAGGGAGTTTCTCATTGTGCTTCTTTAATCATGCAACTTTTGGCTTCAAATGCACTACTGTCAGGTATTCATACTAGTCTTTCATCTCCAAGAAATATTCATACTGCTGCTAATTTGTCAATCTTTATTGGACTTTTTTGCCAACAGGAGCTGCAATATTATGAGTCAGATGCTAATAGCTTTAAAATTGTGAATACACTTTAGTCACAAAAACATAACCCAGAACATCTCCTTAATTGATTTCATTTGAATTCACCTAAATGGGGAGCATCGAAGTCCTCGCTTGTTAATGAATATGTAATCATACTAGTTCAGCCTTTATAAAGATTAATGATTAAAAGCGAATAAAGCAGCGTCCCCAAAGCGTCATAAAACCACGAAAGACTTCATTTGTAGTGCATCCCAGGGAAAGCAATGAAACACACGTGCCTATGCTTAATGATGAAAATTAATAAGTTGGCTAATTTACATTTTCATTTACAAGTCACATGAGGCAGTGGCTTTCAACTTAAGAACAAGATATAAAAGTGGTGACTTCAAAAATGTATTTTCCTTATCTTTTAAAGGCGTAAGCTCGGTGCATGCCTGCAAATGTACTTCCAAACTGGCTTTCTGGTGCTGTTGCATGGCTTAGTGAAAACAAAGAGACAAATTAGAGAGGGGGAGAGAGACACTTATTATTTTCAGCACCAACATCTGTCTGAAATGTTTAAACATGACTCACTGATTCTGATGTGCATGTGTGAAAAGCACCGCTTGCATTTCCATGTGGCCTTACTATAAACGGAACAGAGGTGCGAGATGCAGATGTCATACATTATGAGTCAGATGAAAAGGACGTTTTTGCACGGTTGGGTCAAAAGGTACCACGGTTAGTACATGAAGATGCTCTGTTGCATATGTTTTTATGCCATTCAGCTGACATATCATTTTGTGTATGTGGTTCCACCACAAAGCCCTTGCAAACACATCAATTATTCTGAAAACCAAACCATTTGTAGAAAATATCGTACTGCGCAGCTTTATAATGCAAAACTGTTCTTCACCACAAGTTTAATCAAGAATAACCATGAGTTATAAAACACTGTGTTCTATTATAGGGATATAATAGAGCACGTTTATTTACATTTGTAAATACAGTAGAGGACAGATTCATTAACTCCAGCAATACATTATGTTTCAATATGTAGTCCACATGATACTCATGCTGAACAAAAGCTACAAAATGAACAACGGGGATATAATCATTACAAACAAAGACACGTTCTAAGTGTTTGATGCTTGCAACAGTCCTTGGCACAACTACTAATTACCATCACTAAGTCATATGTGTTTGCACAGTGATAAGCCATTTCAGTGGAAATTATAATGTTTGTCTGCAGCAAGCAAATTAAGCCCTTTCACCTTTGAACTATATTTAAAAACAAAGTGCTCGGAGGTGGTATCATTTTGCATTTAATATGCGGAGCAATATTCACAGCATGTATGAAGCTGACTGAATCAGACCTCCTTTTGTATTTGTCATTAAATGCTACAAATAAATATAGGGACTTTGGACTAGCATGAATGAATGAATGAAGAGATAAATAATCAAGCATCTTTTTTAAAAGGACTGACGAGTTGCTCTGATGTTGTGGTCAAAGTAACCTAGGTCAAACACCAGGCAGGCAAGTGGACTAAAGAGGAGCTGAGGATGCAGGTTGGAGAGCCCAGAACACATTTGTGATATGTTCAAAGTTCAGCTAGACCAGAATCCAGACTACATATGGAGACGCAGCTTTTAGCTGTTATGCTGCAGACTGGAGGCACAGATTAAACTCTCACCAAATGTAGAAACTTTTAAACCCAGGTGTAAAACATTTCTGTTCTAATGCACCTATACATGAAAGCTG
>JAVQJG010117319.1:0-12241 GCA_036024015.1 Craterocephalus amniculus
TGTACATTTATAAAGTCTGAAAGCTGAAGCAACAGTGTTGTTTTTGGCCTCATAATTGGTTTAAAATCTTTATATTTCTGAATAATTGCCTGCGCTCGCTCCGCAGCCTGCAGTGAAACCCATTGTTGCTTGGTCGGACGGTGCAGGTGGTTGTTGGGGGGGAGGGATCATCACTTAGTTCATCACTTTTAACTTGCCGGATCCGCCCCCACTCTGCGATCCGGCACCTCCCACTTTACAAATTAAGCACTGGAGGAGCACATGTAAAGCTCTTCACTGAAAAGACAAACAGCTTTTCAGTCGATGTTAAGGTCTCAACTGATCTGTGAAACATTAAAAGATGTCCTTCCTTTTTCACATGACTTTGAGGCTTATATATTCAATTTAGGTTAAGTTGTGCATGCTTTCAGATCCTCACAACATATGCTTCCCAGAGTTCACCCTACGATAAAAAAGCTCCAAGTATTTAAAGAAAAAAACTTGATCCACAATTAATCTGTTTTCACACATGAACACCAGAAGCATCAGAGGAAAGTTCAGACATTTTCTCCCCAAAATTTTCTGCAGTTGCTGTTCACACATGTGCTTCAAAGTGGGAGACATTCTGCTTGAGATGCCGTCTTACAGCTGGAAACATGAGGAAGAGGGGTGCAGGGGAATGTCTGTAAGAAAGTAGACTGTGGAAACTGCTGGGTTTTCTGGATGGAAAATCTCTGCACAAAGCGTGGACATTCACACTCTAGCTCTGAATCTTGATGAACAAGAATCTCAATTCTGATTAAAAACGATTTTTTTCACCACCCCTAGTAATTATCCCAGATGTGAACAGAAGTGTAGTATTTTTTTCTGTGCATGAAAATATACCAGTTCTTCATGCTCAGTGTGCATCCGGATCACACACGAGCCCTTTCCTCTTTCCGTGGAAGTGTGGTCAAAACCTGCTAATGTGCATGTGGGAAACAGGGGAGTACATCAACGCACATGAACAGCACATCAAAGCACATGAACAGCACAGCAAAGCTCTGGCCTTGAGTTCTCTCCTCGGCTGTCATCACCTTGAGAGAGAGTAAACGTAGGCATAAAGCAGTAAACATTAAGCCTGTTAGTCTTGACATGACCTTGGTGTGCATGTATGGATATGTGTGTGCCTGCGTCTGTGTGGTGCACCACATCAAAGAACCACAGAACGACTTAGTTGTTATGACCTTTGACCCCGACATGCTTCACGACCAAGGGAGGGCGGTGCAGGAGTAAAAGCCAGTCAAATATACTCACAAACACACACATAAGCACATAGGCAGAGGAAAGGGTGGGACTCTAAGTCTTTAAATGTCCTACCGCTGTAAAAACAGCCATGGATGGAGACGTAGCAATTTGTCTCGTTAACTTTTGTAGAGACGGTGAGCAGGGGCAAGTAAGTCATTGTAAGCAGACACACTAAATGGACCCTGCAAACATCTCTGGTGGCGCTGCACGCCCAGCTTCCATGCTGTTACCTGCTGGCTCTGACGTCTGCGCTGCTCTGGCCCTGATACAAACACTCTGAGTGATTTTCATTCAACTTTGATATGAACGTGGAATACAAAATGAAAGATTTCTTTTCCTCTTTGCCTCAGATGGGAACTTCGTCTCTTTCCCGTTGCTCTTCATTTGCACTCGTAGTGAAGTCTTCAAAAGGTGATCTCTCCTCCTCATCTCCGCTGCGTTTATTTTTTGCCGATGGCGGATATAAACTAAATCCTTGAAAAAACATCAAATGCAGGCTTAGCGTGTGTGCGCATGGCTCTTGAGTCACTGGATCAGTGCATGTGTGAGTGTTTTAACTTGTTTGTCCAACCTGCACTAAATGACTCATTCACTCTGTGCAGAACTGCTCGTGTCTGTACATGTGTGTGTTTCCTGTATGCGTCTCACAGCTGGAATAACTTGGAACTCCGTGCATTTCAGATTTGCTGCCAATCTATTTTAACATTACATACAGCACACAAACAAATAATGAAAGCAGTTTTGTTATATTTGGGTGCGAAAATATTCCAGTCACATAATAAAGTCTGCAGAAAGTGATAATATACTGAAGCTCGCTGGTTTCAGCTGAAGTTACCGTTCTATCTCTTGCAGGTGCCGGTAAGAGCATGAATGTTTCTTCTGGGCCTGTATGTGTACCCACTGAACATTTTGTGTGATTGTACTCCGTATGGCTATACATACAGAGTATATGTCTGAATGCTGCATGTGTGTGTGTGTGTGTGTATAACGCAGCCCTTGACAGCCATTGGGGCGGTGGTGGTGATGCGGCCAGTGTGTTTGCATTGGCAGCGGTTCAGCATTCCACATTCTTCTGTGATATTCAGTACTGTGACCTCAGGAAACCCGCTCTGCAGAGAAGCTCTCTCTTTCTTACACGTCCCTTCACTCTCTGCAGACTTTCTTTCACTCTCTTGCCACCGACCAAATTCAGCTTTGTGTTTTTTTGTTATTTTTTCCTCCCTCCTCATGTTTCACTCTCCCCTCTCTTCATATCTAAACTTGGGAAGTTATCTGTCACCCATGACCCCCAAACCTTAGTTCATTTTCCCTCTCTCTTTCTTGTAAAATGTTCTCCTTAACGCAATCATTTTTAATCCTGACAAGGTACATTTTTCAGTGAACATAAACCTTATTGCTGCAATAAAGACTGTTCTGGTCACTCAGTTGCATATTTTCTCTTTATTAGGAGCTCCTTCTGTGTCAACATATCGCAGCCTCCTTCCTTATAACCTCCATGCTTAATACACCAGTTCCTTACGTTAACTTGATTAGTTCCATACTATCTTTGACTGTTTTAAGTCTTAGTTCTTGTCAATCTCCTAACCTATCTTCTTTGAACAAACTTTCTATCTAGTTCAGTGCTAACAGACTTCTCCTGTGACTCCTCCCTCTCTTCTCTGAAGCCATGCCCACAAGCCCAGAAAGACGTTTCACCTGAGGTGACCTTACGCCTGGAGCAAGGCGGTTCCTCCTCTCTCCCTGCATACCTCCTTCCTTCCTCCCCTTCTAAAGCTCAGGCAGTAAACTACTACACATACTTAAAACACATGGTGTCTACACCTGACACCAGGACTCAGAGGGCTGAAGAGAAGGACCAATTTTTTTTTCTTAAAAGGGAGAGCAGTGGGGAAGAAATGTTTCAACCATTTTGAGTTAAGAAAAAGAGAAAATCAACAGGTTTTGGAGGGACCTGTTGATCAGAGCCACTTTAAATGAACAAAACTTTGAATCAAACATTAGTGTAAAGTTTAACATGCAAATCACAGACAAATAAAAGCTCAGAGAGCATTCAGTAACTCAAGTTAAAATCCAAGAAAAGCCCAAAGCAACGCCACTTCTCCATGTTATACTATAGTTATCCAGTAAGTGCAGCGCGTGGCTGACCCACATACAACCGATCCGAGGTGAACTGAGGTAAAGGGTGGAGCAGCCGGTCGGCTCTCTTATCTGCCTGACACTCTGACACTTTCCTCTATCTCAAGTGCGACTTTATATGGACCGTCTGTTTCCCTGGGGTGATTAAAACAAACCTGAAAGGAAAACAAAGACAACGCAACAGGCAGAGAAAGATAATGAATCAAATAAAATGACATTGCACGTTTATGTTCGTGTCCGATTGTGGAGGTATGAAAGACCAGTTAGCATGCATCATAAGGCTGTACACAGAGTCTACAACCAAGAAGAAGCAAACATAAAAGTATAATCTGCTCGTAAAGGCAAATTAGTGAAATCGTGCATGTGTGTGTTTTGTGCTGAATACAGTGAAATATTTTCAAAAAGTCAGCAGTTTTGTGGGAATTTCTAAACTGCACAAATGAAATTAACATAGAAGACTGAGAGCGTTATGTATGTCATTGGGTGTGTGAGTGCAGGGGTGAACATGTGTATGTGTTATTGCAGAACTATGAATGAGTATACGTGAGTGTGTGTGTGTGTGTTTGTGTGTGTGTGTGTGTTTTGGATTAAGAGCTTCACCCCTGGACCTCGAAATTAGATAGGGGATTAGTGGGACACATCCGCCACCTGGCATTTTAAGCCCCGCAATTACAACAACAACTTTTAATCAACAACAGCCACACATGTGTTGCGTACAGTCAGAACTCAGCAACTCATTCATCTTCCACCGCAAGCTAGTCTCTCTCCGGCTGTCGTTGGATTGGTCCCACCACGACATGGTCGCTGCTGCCCGCTACTTTTTAGGCTGACAGCAACCCTCTGTTAATAGGGATCACTGGAGATCGGGACTCATTAGCACTGAGCAATAGGCACGGATTTGACATCAAGAGTAGTCTTTACTTGGCACTAAGGATGTAAGGAGGACTTAAAGCCGTTGCTGTCAGACAAGGCAGAAGCTTCCTAATAGCACCTGTGCAAGGTATTGGCTAAGGGAAGAGAAAACCACTGTGAAAGGAGTTATGCATGATGTGATACCTTACTGATCTGTAAAAAATTATTTTGGGGATTAATACATAGGAAAAACGACTGTCCCCAAATAGTCTCAGAAAGAAATGTAGCTTGAACTGCAAGGGTGAAACTACGTTACTATACTTACTCCTCTAAAATAGTGAGTAGGAAGCTTTCAACTTATATTCATACCCTGAAATGCTCTGTTGTCTTTAGGATGCACTTTAGGTGATGACCTGGAGTATGTAATCTATATAGACTGTGTGCCAAAAAAGAAAACACAGGAAGAACAACTGTAAAACTCACAATTTGGCTTCATTTACAGCCATGGGTAGCAGAAACTAAACCCAACCAGCAGCCAGAAGCCATACAATGAAAAGACATCATGATCTGTTTAATGTACTTTTCAAATTAAACATGTTAAAACGCATACAAAAAGCTCCTCAGTGTTCAGTGTTCTTCAGTACTTTTTGACCCTAATGCAAGAAGAAACAAAGACTATATACATGGAATTGCCAAGACGGAATAATCACCATATGTTGGAAATGAAATGGTACAAGAACAAATCAGAATTATTCGCAGTAAATACACAAAACCCCGAATTTAATAAACCTGCACTCTTGATTCTTAGAAACTGTAAATCAGTTCCCATTAAGTAAAGTAAAAACTTTTTTTTGTTTTAACTATTTTAAGCCAAAGCTAAAGCAAAGCCAAATAACAACTCCCTTCAACTGAAACTTAAGGAGGTAACAAAGACAAAGCTCTTCATTTTTCCTTTATTAACAAGAAGCATTTCCATCCAAAATCTCTGATAGCAATCTACTACAAATTAGGACCAGATTTCTTTAATTGACCATCATGTTGCTTTCAACTATTATGTGCCACATTGATTTAACTCTACTACTCTAAGAAAGTGACAGCAAAAGAAAAAAGAAGTAGAAACGGGGGACGAGGGAACGGGAAAGCAAAAAGCAAACATGAAAAAGATGAACAGATGCAGATAAAACTGAGAATTTGAGACAGGCCTGTAAACGGAGAAAGACAAAGAAAATAGGAAAGAGGACGGTAATTGCAGGAAAAAGGGCTCATTAGTCCGTCACAAGTCTCAATCTAACCCCCTATTTAAGGTCAGAGGCAGCGCAGAGGGGGGAAAAAGGGAATCAAACACAGCTAGAACTGTTTAATATCTACAGTTCAAGCAGTCTTAAATAAAAATACGCTCAAACTTCTCTCCCTTTGTTAAACTCTCTACCCATGGCCTCTTTTTACTCTTGCTGGCGGCACTGAGTGTGCATGCTGCACCGTAGTGGATCACACACCATATCTCCTTACACACCTCGCATGACAAATCCACTGTCTCCCTGCCATATTCTGAACTCACTCAGGGTTGAGCAAGAGGCAGAGTTTGTGAGTGAGGAGGAAAAACTGAAGAAAATAAGCGACTACAAGTGTAATACATTAGAAAAATTAGAAAAACAAACCAGTTTGGTATAAACTACCCATAAATCCAGTTTTAAGTCTGTGTGGCTTTTAATTTGCACCTCGCTTTGCACAGACAAGATACTGCCACTTATATTATTTATTAAATGTTTTTTTCATGTATTTTTGAACTTATCTTGTCCGCTACAGCATGCAGAATGATGGTCTGGCTGCTGTGTTGTACGAGCAACTTTGCTTTGCCAAGAGGAGCTTTTTTCCAAATTTAAATACTTCATTTTCAGCTAGTTCAAATGCATTTACTGGTGAATAAATTTTAAGAAATGACTCACAAATGATGAGCAGTTTTTGAGAAACATGCCTCCTGATATTGTCTGTAGATATCATTATTAAACTTTTATACATGTTCTGGGGTTAAAAAAGTAAACTAAGAATCACAGACATTGGCGATATCGAAAAAAAGATCGGATTGGGAGGTAAGAATTTCGTCCCAGCCCTACCACTAAGCAAAGAGGTTTTAGGGCTCAGTGTTTAGCTTTTGATTCTGTCTTGCACTTATCTTGTACTAGTAAATAAAGATGTGTGGACCACGGCGATCTGCTTCCCTCCAACTGTATGCCTATGATTTTCCTTTTATAAGAAAAGCTTCCCAGATTAAAGTGCACTGAAGGGAGTCAAAGCACCCTGGTCTGTATAATTACTGACACCATGTTCAGCTTCCTCTAGTGCTGATATTATTTGCAAATCAACAAATGCCACGGCAGGGAAAGGAATTAAGACATAATGTGAAGATGCTGTAAGTCAGCAGGACCCTTCAGTATTCATTGTGTCACAGCAGGAATACCGAGCTGGAGAAAGCTGAGGTAGGATGAGCACCACATGGATCTATATTGTGTCAGCCCACCCACAGACTATAAAGGTTTTCACTTTGAGAGTATGTGTGGAAACACGCCAGGTGTCAATAATACTCCTGAAATGTTGCAGGATTTCCATGGTTACAGTAAAAGTATATAAATACAAATATAAACAATTAGGCTTCCAATGTCAAATTTATATTAGCATAAAATTAGGTTTGACGAGTTTACCAATTAAGCAGATGACCATACATTTGCTTTCACACACATACAAATCACACAAAAAAGGAAACATTTAGCAGAAAAATACAAAGAAATATCAGTTTTGGATTTATTTGCATTGCTTGCTTTCATTTCTTGCCAATATTTTTGCTGCACTGATGCCATTCAATCACTTTTTCAACGGATGCACACTGCCACAGCAATCTCATAATCATGCATTTGAATGTCGTACACGTTTTTGAATTAAACGCCGAGCCAAGCAGCCGAAATATTTACTCACAAGAAGAAGAACAAAAAATAAAAAAAAGCCATTGTTGGAAAAACACATACACTCATATATTATACATTGAAAATGCATCTCTATGCTGCTTTTCTCCCTCTCGTTCTCTCATCTCCCTCTCCAGTTTGCTTTCATGTGGGAGGCAGCACTGGGCACCCAGCCATGCCACATCAATATGCACACTGGTGAAATGCTTCCCCTGCTTCGCCTGCGTTGCACCGCCGAGGCCTGAAGTTGCGGCAGCTCCGGCTAATGTCACCGGATACGGCAGGTCATGTTAGCTAGTAGGTAGTTAACGGAGGACGGCGAGCTAGCGCTCCCGCTGCGGAGGGCCAAAGCCAGGTCTTGTCGTAGCAACCTGCCACGGTGACAGCCCATTGACGTAGACAACACCAGCCAGTGCCACCCTGGAGGCAGCTTGGATTGTACCCAAACAAGGTTCCCTGGGAGCCCGGGTTGCCATGGCGGCAGCCGAATTTGGGTCCAATAAACGTGAGGGGAACAGGCGGTGGGACTGGGGAGGGGGAGACCGGGGTAGCAAAGCAGAGGAGAGAGGAAAGGGAAAGGGGGTTTCTGAGTGCTTAAAAAATAATATAAAATCAGTCCTGTGTTTCAAAGGCCATTAAATTAAAAAAGACCAATGTAGGCGGCGGGATATTAATGCAAACACATTAAAATATCATCACTGAAAAGCTACGAAGAGAGGCAGAAATAGAAATACTGAGAGAGTCGTGGCAGATGATGCCGGTTTACCTTCACAAAGGAGGCGAGATGAATGTGTTGTGTGTCAGCTACTACTTGGAAGTCGTAACTGAAAAGCACGAGGCTCAGCTGTCGGATCAGTCTTGTTACAAAGTGACAGATGCACTTCTCATATTTTACAAGGCCACCGCTATAAACAAAATGAGCTCTTAAATGATTATAGTCGAGTTAAAAGGACTAAGAATCGTTCGCACTCACGCTCAGCACAGACATAAGTTAAAATGAATGTCTTGAAAGCCGCCGCTCTCCAGGCTTCCCTGCCCTGTTCTTTCACTCTAAAATCACTAAGTGGTTGGAGGTGACCTGGCCCTGATCTTTGAATGCAAAAACTCATCTCCTCGTAATTAAAAAGTTTCCTGCACCATGGAACATTTTCGCAATTAGTTTACACCCCCTCCCTCCCTTAGCTGATGAGGCTGATGAACTGAATAATAAACAGCTGAGACAGAAAACGACACAGAGCTTTACGCTGCTGCCGGTCCACCGTGGCGTCCCTAAGATCCCAGGACTCAGCTCCTTCCAAACCCTAACTCCTGTCTAAAAACCTGCTGCTTGGCTCATAGTAGTGTAAATCCTGCAAAGTAGAGCATAGCACTTGGTCTGGAAAAAATATCCAAGTATAATGAGCATACACAAATATACGCACACACACACACACACACACACACACACACAAAAGTAAAGAGGCCTTGCCAAAAAAGACACCACCCCCCTGCACTGCTTTGTACTAGACACATAAACATATACAGTCATCGGCTTAGCCTGCGATCCCAACCCTACGGAGCATCTCTGCCTGAATTTGTGCTGGTAAAAATAACAAAACCCTAGAGGTGCAGTTCCATCTGTTTGTCTTTATGCACACTTTCTCCAGCTTGGCGGAAACATGGAAAATTGAATCAAACTTGAAGTATGCTCCATCTATAAGTGCGATAGAAACAGATGAAGCTCGAGCTTGACAAAAAAATAAAAAATCACGACTTTACAAACGCACGCGGGGCTATTTTAGAAAGCCTTCCAAAACTACATACATCTGTTTCACATATTCCCGATCTTCCTCACCAGGTTTTCCATCATTATTCACAGTTAGTTTCCTTCAATTGAGGTTTCACTGGTCTTCTTCTAATTATGTCATCCTGTGGCACCTTCTTATGTCACTCTGAAATACTCATATTTCATCGAACACATCTAGAAGAAAAATCCGTCAAAATAAAGGATGGAAGCCCATCTTTTCCGTTCCCACCACTTCACCCTACTGGTTGAGAGTGTGTCCACCTCCCACCTGCTCTGCATCACCTTCAAGATACAAAAAAAGGCAAACAAACACACATGCCAGTGCCACTCCACTCCAAACACATCCAGTTATCTAAACAACTGTCCTCTCGTCAGCGTCAGTGGTTCCTTTCTCTGTCTCCTCAGAGTTAAGAGAGAGACTCTCCTGCCTGCGGATGAATGGAGCCTTTTGATGAAGCGCTGAGGCTTGTTTACTGCAACTCCATTTATTTACCGGCCTGTTTTTCAAGTCAGCATTGAGGGACACTCTACCAAACACCCACCTCGCCGAACCATTTATAACTTCTGCTTAACTCTTCCCCTCTCCTTACGCTACAGATTCATGCTAACACACTGTCCACGCTCAGTCCCAAGTTGCCTCCTATCACGTTTCATCCCGCTTTTCTTTTCTCCCTCTGGTGTCCTAGATCTGTGTCCAAACTGATTTGAAGCTTACTCGCTCACACAGACGCATGCCAAATTTGATTCTCTGCATTCTGTTGTGCTTCTCAGCTAGACCCCCCCCCTTCCCATCCCCTCCCTCCCCATCATCACCACCCCTCTCTCTGCTCTCCACCATATCACGCTGTAACAAACGGAAAACGATGGCTTCATGAAGGATTTCACTCATTAAGGAAGGACAGCGAGCTAGCATGATGGGAAAAGTTGATGCGCGGTGATGATGTGAAATGTCTAAAACAGAAAATTGTAAGCAGCTGATTCACTGGTTGAATGAAATGACCTGGAAATCTTGAAACGAACTAAAACCTCACATCCTTTTTTAACTAAGCTTAAGTTAAACAGTTAACATTTAAAGAGATAATTAAAAAGAGAGAACATGTGCTTTTTAAAAAAAGATTCAAGTCAAGCAAATAGCTGATGGCAAACTGAAATTAAAACATCTCGGTTTACATAAAAAGACTCAAAACATTAAATGATTATTCACAACCCATGATGACCTGCTTTCACAATAATAAAAAAAAGAGGAATCGTCCATTAACGGTAAAACTATGAGTTGTTATTCTTTTTTCTTTTGCTGTAAATAGACGTCTGAGGTGCTAATGAGGCTAGGGGAGGGCATTCATTTGAACCCTAAAGAGGAATAAAAGAAAAAGGGGAACAAGGGAAGAAAAGAAAAGAAACTAGAAAAAAGAGAGGATCAGAGGGAGGAGGTTGGCAGAGATTGAGTATGAAAATTTGGCGCCTTGCATACGGAGAGATAGCATCGTGCCAAAAACGGCCGCCGACACAACTTCTCTCGCTTCAACATCAGAGTCTTTTACTGTGTCAAACTCGCCCACATAATAATTTCATTATTCTTTAACTAAACTTGCAAAATAAAATGCGTAATTTTTTTCTCTCTAAATCACTTCTGATCCAACTTTTAATTCAACAAAGCAAACACTGCGAAGCCACTAGTTCTAAAAGAAAAGAAAAAAAAACAAAAAAACATTGCTATGGAAACTGAGTAAAAGCAACAAAAACAAAAGTAATAGTGCTTTGGACTTTAAGCGCAGCACTGTGACATGTATAATAGCATAGACTGGGGCTATAAGCGAGTGAATAGCGCCGTTAGCCAGACTCTGCAGCCTCTGCCAGGGCCTCGCTGTGAGTGCAGCCCGGTGAATAAGCCGTCTTCCCTGGCTCTCCCTCTTTTCTGGCTGGCCTGCCTTGGAGTGAGTGCTACCCACTGCACCCTTTCTCCTGCTCCTTCTCCTCCTCTGTCTCTCTGAGGTCGGGAAACCCTCCTGAGTGGGTATATGGTTTTTGGGGACAGACGCATTTCATGGTTGGCGCCACTACAAAAGCCTGAAAAGAGACCCGGCACTGGGAAGACACAGCATTAATACAGACAATACCTCCCCCTCACTGCTTCTAACTCTCTTTCCTCTGACTAAACTCTTTCTTTTCATTTCTTCTTCTCCTTGCTTTCCCTTTCTTTTTCCATTTTCCTCTCATTTTCCCAATCAAGTGTTTTCACTTGCCAAGTTTTTTCCTAAATAATTGCATGGAACGCATCTGTTTATGGTGCGTGTTTCCATCTGCAATTACATCTCAACAAATGTGATTATACACAGTCCAAAGCATGTGAAAATGCCTCACTTTTTTTTAGATAAATAAATGAATATCACTATTGATTTCTATAATTGTCTTAAATATCAAAATATTACAATAGAAAATAGTAATAATGCACTACATCATTATTTTTCCTAAAAACCTGCACTTGATTTTGATTGGATTTTTTTCCAAACATTATTTTAAAACATATTATAAATAGGCTCACTTATAAATCAAAAATACATTAAAGCTGCCGCCCATCACTTAAATCTAAGTTGCATAAAAATATAATTGTCTTTTAATATAAATTAAATGATTCCAAATAAATATTTAAGTGGAATACCAAAGAAAAAAAACAGAAGAAGCATACAATTTAAACTGTTACTGAAATACTTTTTATCGCTCATGAATAACGACATAGTACAACGTAAAAAGAATTAAATAAAAAGTCTGTGCTTGATTTTTAACGAAGAGCTTCTACCGAGGGAGAAACACAGAAAAGCTCTCATGTACATAAATTCAGAAAGATAGAGGATATGAGAAAAACCTATAAAACAACCAAACAGTACGTTGATGGTATCTCACAGTGTAGGTGAATATTCAATTTACAACATTTACAACCTAAGGCTGAAACTCATTACACAAAAGGAAACAGAAAAAAATGTTTGTGACTTTTACTTTCTCCCAAGTCAGACGATGCCAAAGAAAGTAAGGCTTAGGATTGTTATGTAAAAAAAAAAAAAAGCTGAAAGGCAGGAAGCTGTTTCCAGGAGCATGGCAGTGTATAGTGGTCAGTTTAATGGGAAAACAAAGATAACACTGTCTTTGAATCGTCACTCTCATGTCGCCCCCCCCGGGCGGGGGGGGGGGGGGCGTGCGTTCGGGGGGGTGGCGGACGGGCCCCGGGGTTGTGGGGCGGGGTAGGTGC
>JAVQJG010117343.1:0-21828 GCA_036024015.1 Craterocephalus amniculus
TAAGAATAGACGAGGCGTCTAAACGTAGTCGTCTATAAGACGTCTACTAGACGTCTAGTCTAAACTTAGACGTCTAAAAAACTTTCACTTTTAGACCGGTGGTAGACGTCTTTTAGACGAGACGTCTAAGGACGTTTAGACGTCGTTTAGACCAAAAAATGCTCAGTGGGTCTCTATGGGTAGAAGTGGGAAGCATCCGACCCAAGACGAAGAGGAGCCAATATTACCTCCAAGACAACGTTATTTTTCAAGGAATGGGACAAAACTCGGATTCATATTGGTCTGGCATTCCCAAGGTGGAGAGAGCAGCGAGACCGAAAAGGACTCCAGTTTGCTCTTCTTCTGATACGTGACTCACGGAGCGGATTCCACCTCGTCCACGTCTCTTTTTTCCTCTTCCACAGACGGTAGCCACTCGCTGCTACCTGCCGCTGCAGACAGGCTGCTGCTCCTCTAAAGAAGTTGCATCAAAATAAAAATTGCTTGCTTTAAATTTTTTATGTTTTGGATCATAACGATGAATAATTAGAATAAGGTGCGGTTCTTAGCTGAGCTCATGTTGTATTGCACAAGCACACCCCATCATGAACTAGTCATCTTTGCATTAGTTTTAGAAAAATATATAATTATACTGTTTTTAGGCCTACATAATTTTAAACATGCTCTCTGTTTAAAATTAATAAATGAAGTAAAACTATATGAGGCAAAGAGGAGTTTTTCCTTTAAAAGAAAAAAAAAAAGAGGGGTGTGGTGTTTCGGTTGGGGGAGAGGTAGAGAGGCATTGACTGACACAGGCTTTGTTTTGGTTTGAGACAGCTCCACAGTACGCCACCAAAAGTTTAAAGATGATGATTCAAAAGAGACAATCAAGGGACTTTTCATCATGTTAGGTGATGTTCAGTAAGAGTGTATAGTATATATATATATCTTTATATATATATATATAATATGAAATGTAAAAGAATCTAATGATCCATTTTGTTTTGTGTTCTTTTGTGTTCTTTGTCATGCAAATGTGTGTAAATGAAATACTACAGGTTAAGTCATCTTGACATTATTGGTTTGGCATCAACAAATATTAAAAGAACACAACAAAAAAATCCAATGCCATCAGTTCCGGTACATGTTAAAGTGACTCTGAGTGTGTGGGCTGCTTTCTTACTAGGATCTACGTGAGTGGTGGAACTTAAAGAGAAATAGTTTAACCATGAAAATGTTGAATGTGAGACAGCACGGGCTTTAAAATCTTTTCAAAGGAAATTCTTGGCAGTGAAGACTCCACAGTGACAGATGGCTGAGGGAGGTAAGGGAATAGAAGAGCGGAGCAGATCAGACCTGACTCAGGATTGAAGGATTGGAGGATGCGAGTTTCTGGAACTAAGGAGGAAAAGTGGGTGATGTGAGGAGGGATCGCAGGATTGAATTCAAGCCTGAATCATAAAACTTTAATGACAGTTTGGAGGGCTCTGACCCACGGGAGCCTTTCTAGTGGTTTCAACAAGTTCCCACAAACACGAGACATGCAATTAAGATGGTCTCTGTGAAGTGCATTGTTATGCTTAATTCTGCACTCATGCTGAGCGTCGTGATGAGCCGGATTTGTTGCTTTACATCGTGAACCCAGGTCATTTTTATTTGCATGCAATTAAGAATTTAGCTGTATGAAAAACATGACCGCTTGATGTTGCATCGATTTATGGGGAACTTGCAGCATACTGTATGCTGTGGGTAAACCTGGTAATGTGAAGATGATTTAATTTACCCTGATCATGCTCATATTTAGCTGTGGTTAGTGTAAATGGCATTGCTGGGTAAAAGCCTGCGTGTACAAATGTGATAAAAGCTTCATGATGTGCGGGGGCTTGGATTGTGCTAATGCAGAAAGAAAGTGTTGGAAAAAGGCCACCTAAGCAGTCATGTTTTAATTCTTAAGCTCTGTTTTTTATAATTGTATTTCTAACTTTGTTTTTAGCAAAAACTATGAAGCCTGGTCGGCCCTCCAAAACAGAAAAAAAAATTTAAGCCCTCCTCTATTCCCACATTACCTTTTTTGGGGATGGAGTCTCTGTCCATATTGGCATGATGCTCTGACCCAGGAGCCATGTTTAATGAGTTTGCTGCTTTATCTTTTTTCTAGCATCCAACACTTAATACCATCTGTTGTGCTCAAGTACATCCCACCCCATAAATCCAAGTCTCACCACCTGATCCAATCATGCCACACTTCTCCACCGTCCTCGTGTTGTCCTGCTCCTCCTGAGGGAGTCAATGTTTTCAGACTCCACATTGGTGGATATGAAAAAAAGAGGGTCTAATCTTTCTGCACTGGGCATTCAATCTTGTCTTTTCTCGCCTTCTCTCTGATGATCTCTGCAGCCTTTCTGAGCTTTATCTTTCAGAGAGAAGCAACTATCTGCATCCTCTTCCTCCCTTGTAAATGATTTCCTCACACCTCCTTGACTTGTTGTAACTTATCAGTATGATTTAGTGATCAATGCTTGGCTGATTTTAGTATCTCGCAGTGAATTAATAATAGCAGAAACATGAACACGTCTTTTTCTTCACTAAAATACGAGACTCTGCTGTTTTGAGACAAAGACCGACAGTTCTTAGGACAGGTGTATGATCTTGTGGTATTATATGTATTGACTTGGCAATTATACTGATCCATAACATGCACAACCTACTACATCAAGAAACTAAGAGGTCATAAGTGGATTTGGGTTAGTATGGAATTTGATGAAATCTTAAAAGCAACCCTTGGATGTCTGAGGGTGTACACATCATGCCAGAGTTGATGTGTCCAAAAAAAAAGGTTTTCAGAACTGCTTTCCATCAGCAATAATTTAAAATAACTGAAATAATGTGAATAAATAATTATTTTCTAGATACCGCAATATAAATGCTAAATACAACAGCACATACCACCTCATTCTACTTCCTATCAAGTAACTCTGTTCATAACTGGCATCATCCTACTTGGTTTCACTCGCATTCACTTTAAGAGTTGATCATCAATTTACATGATGTTTTGGGGAAAGTAGGAGGAAGTGATTTATGCACAGTAAAAACAATACTCCACATGAAACATGCTCGAGCAAAGACTAAACCAAGAAGCTTTTACTGTGATGCGCCTAAACAACGAGCAGCTCGTCACAGGCCAGCAGGATTCAACCAGGGTAGGATTTTATATAGACTCTAAAGCTCACTGTGAAATTTGACAAGAAAAGGTGTAGAAAAGGATCAAACTTTTTATTTACTCTTTTCAAACTCCAAATTTATCTGAGCTGTGTTCATCTTTACTGCCACAGGAAGGGGTGAAGTGCTCAGTTTGGTTCTGTGAACCAAATCTATCTTGTGGGCAGCTGTTCCCTGTAATTTTTCTGTTCACGCTTCTTTGTTACCAAAATAAAACAAACTAGTAGAGGGATGTGCTTCTTCTATTTCTGGATCTGTTCTCTCTCTCCACGTTTCACCTTGTCAGCCTCTGGATCTCCCGGCCCTTTATAATGGACAGGCTAACATGATTTAGTTGTTTACGTTATCTGACTATAGGAGCATGACTGCACATTTTCGGCCTGTTACAACCTTCAGACTCTGGTCTTCAGCAGACGTCCCTGTCCTCTTTGTCCTTCTCCTGGCTCAGTTTGTATACATGTTGATGGGGTGATAATTAATAATTAATTAATTTTTCATTATATAATTATCTTTGATGATAGCAAGAGAATCTACTAAACTCAATAATAATCGATTAATTAAGTCACTCATTGATTAATCTATAAAATACCAAGTGTTTGCTGTTAACTAGCTTGAGTTAGTGACTATAAATCACGTCTTTTAAATAACCCGTTTGATCACAGACTCATGGTGTTACATGCAGCTGCAGAGACAGCTGGAGTGTAAGGTGGAAATAAAAACGTGAACTGGTAAACAGTGATAAATGGAACAATTTAGTTAGGCTGCCAGGGCTCAAAATGGTCTTCTTCATTGTGTTGTGTTCCAGACAACACCGAATACAGCTCAGTTACTAACACCACAATCATTAAAGCTAATACTGAAATCAATAAATGTATTCATTTTTAAAGGGCTTAAGAACATTTTAAAGTGGTTCAAGACCCCCTTAAATAGGTTAAGTGGGACCCATGCCATATCCTGCGAAGGTATTAGACCCTGCAGCTTTGAACGAAAAAATTACATCATAACATTCAGTGTTATGTCCGGGGTTAGACCTAAAAATGTACTGATGATTTTTTTTTATCAACTGATACCATCTACAGTGTTAGTTTGGTTTCCTGTCCTTTAACCCTAACTAGTCATTGTGCACTGCCATGAACTAAAATGAGATGCAAAAGAAATAAAGTTGTTAAAAAGTTTTTTGGGGGGAGGCCGTATGACATAATTAGGAGTCCGAAGCGCCTTCTGTGATCAGCGCACCGAGGTGGAGAGGATGGGCAAGACATTTTCTGAGAAAGCTGATTGGTCTGGAGGATGGAGCTTCTTACTCGCTGATCTCTTATCCAGAAATTAACCTGGTCCGGACCAGGTTAGGCATCCAGCATAAGTTACCGGGGTGATATGTCTGGATTAAAAGTGAACCAGCTTCGGAGGACAGAAAACCCCGGGTTAATCCCAAAGTTACCCGGATTAGAGAAAGTCCGGCTTCGTAGGACAGGCCTCTGGTGTCTACTCTGAGCTGAAGTTATGTCTAAAGATCTGTGTCTGATTTTATATCCAAACAGACTTTTTTTTCATTTTTCACCTGTATTTTGAATACTTTTCCCTCTCAAAGCCCTCATTTTGTTCTTCTTTAATTATCTCTGACAACAACATGCATATATTAGCATAATTTCCCTGCAAAGCATTCATTACTTGTGGATGTTGTGCTGTGGCACCAAGTAATGTAGGTAATCAAGTAATCCATCTTTTTCAAGTGTTTTCTATCTGAAATTGTCAGATAAACCTTATTGGGGTTGTATAAAACACTTGCTGGGGTGCAGGAGCAAATGTAGTTATTAGTGATTATCAGTCATTGTCTATGGACAATTATTATTTTTCAGTAATGTTATTCACGTAAAACGTTAACTCAGGGCACAAATGCACAAGTACTTGAGATTGCAGTTGCCGTTTGTTTTGTTTCTTTTTGATATCAACCAGAAGTGGAGTCAGGTGGTGGGTCAGACACAAATCACTGAAGCACTACAGACAGCAAGGGAAGCAATTTTAACTGGAGAGGAGAAGGTAGAAGGATTGCAGGACCTAAAAGAAATGAGGGATAAGGGAACAACTCCATGCTGCTAAGAAAATTGGGGAAAAAATAAATGGGTAGAGAACTAGATTCAAAGAAAAGCTGAGAGATAGTTTGATACGCTTCACTGACGGAAATACTACCTCATGGAGATGGAAGCAGAGTGTTGAGAATGGGGAGGGACATCACCTCTTAACTGAAACAGTGTAAATTTGAGACTAAAGCCTTGTAAAAACATCATGGCAGCAGGTATTCATCTTGTTTGACAGGAATACTGAAATCCTGCTAACTCCAGGGATGCTTTTTTGTTGAAAAAAAAAGGAAGCGGAAGAGAGAAAATAATCTTTTTCTTTTAAGGGATCACCACAGTGATGCAAACAAATTGCTACTTATTTTCCAATTTTCAGTAATTTCCCGTCTGGCACTTTGTATAGTTAGAATAATTAAGGTACTCGAACTGCGCTAAAGAAAATATTTCATACCAAAGAAATTTGCACAGGTGTGTAGCCAGCCGGCAGATTGTACAGCAAATGTGCTATAATTACAGGTAGACAATTTAAGCAAGGGCTGCAAAATACTTTCCACAGTAGCCTATACTGTGTCTCACATCAGCTCCAGAATAGCAACACTAACCCAAACCTCAACAACCTGGAAATTAAAAGCACAGAAAACATTTGTTCATATAGATTATATATTGTAATATCAGGGCTAGAGTCCCTCTGTCAAAAGAATTCTACAGTGTCTTTGTATGTGACAGTAAAAGGCAAAACAAATGTGGCCTATTGAGGTTTTTGTAAAGTATATACTGTAAGTGGAGGTTGAAGTTGTGCCATATCTTTCCTTAAGTGGCAGGACAACCAGAGGGCCCGGGCAGGGAATCGATCCCAGAACCTCCCAGGTGAAAGTCATGCGCGCTTGCCAGTCAGCCAAAGGGATATCACTGTGGCCAAGTAGCCAGGGCGCATGATCAGTCGGAGGCACACAGTGACAGGACCCACACACTGTCACACTTTTTTTTGCTTATTATGGTGGCACAAATCAAAAATCTTTGTTCATCCGTGTTTTCTGGTGTCACTTTAGATTTATTTCGCAGCAGCTTTGCAGCTATCTGATGTGTTGCTGTTGCATGTCAAATTTCTGTTATTTTTATTTCTGGGGTCTCTGACTTGGTCGACACTTATGGTTTAAGTGCCATCCATCCACTTACTGTTCATCTGGGGTTGGGTTGCATGGGCAGCAGCCTGAGCAGGGAAGCTATAGACTTCCCTAGTCCCACCTGCCAGCTCATCTGTGGGGATCCTATGCTCTCAGGCCAACGGAGAGATACAATCCCTCCAGTGTATCCAGCGTCTCCCCCTGGTGGAACATGCCCAAAATAACTCACCAGGGTGGGGTCCAGGAGGCATCCTAACAATATTACTGAGCCATCTCATCTGGCTCTTCTCGATACAGAAGAGCAGCTTACTCTGCGCCCCTCCCAGATGACTGAGCTTCTCACCCTACCTCTAAGAGATAACTGCAGAGGAAAATCATTTCAACCACTTGTATTTGTGATGTTGTTCTTTCGGTCACAGCTCATGTAACACCCACAGCTAGTTTAAGAGATGCCTGCCACGAAGTTGTCCACAGTTTAACATGTGAGATAAATTCTAAGGTGAAACAACTCTAATACACACCAGCGGCTAACAGTGTAAGAAAGATTGGGAACATTGTCAGTAATCCCCTCCCTTAATTAGTCCTACTGTTCTTTTCATACTTTAAGCTCTACAAAGACAGGTCCCAGAGTGGCTAAGCTCCACCAATGATCCATTATATCTGTAAAATATTACCATGCGAGCCTGATCAGCATCAGCTAGCTTGCATGCTGGCTTTTTTCCTGGAGAATGGTTAAATAAAATTTATCTTTTTTGAGTCATTCTAAAGCTCACTTAGCAATCCTTCCCAAGTACATTTAAACCACTAACACTGATGTGTCATTCTTTGTTAAACAAGAGTTTGTTGATATTTGGCCATTTGGGAAAGTGCATTTCTATCAACGATTGTATCTAATACCAAGTTTTTGTTTTTTTGTTTTTCAAATCCAGCACACTGGTAAAGCCTGGTTGTTTTCAACCTTTTGATCTCTGATCTTATAAAATCCCTTTGCAGTCAGTCACGTAGATGTCAGAGAGGTTAATAACATCTGCAGTGAATAGTGATTCTTCTGTCAAAATGTCTGTTTGTTATACAGGTTCATCCATATTTAATTACATTCAGCACAGTTTTTTTTGTAGCTTGCGGAATTGACATCAACAATAATTTTCCTGTATTTGTACATCTTATATTCATATATTTCTAATATATATTAATAATGTAATATAAGTATGTGCCTAAATTATATTTTAGATATCTATAAAAAAAATTACAAGTTTATTTAGTGATACAGTTTGAAGACATTGAGACAAATTGTGCTAAAAACTGTTTTCATTACATGTGACAGATGAATATGGTTGGATTTGGATATGGAAGGAGTTTTGAAGTTGAGTTACACAAATGTCGGTTAAGATTGATTTCTCATCTCACCCATGCTTTGCAAATTTACTTTACATGAATAATTCATGTCTGTTTTCTGTAGCTGTTTGGCTTTGAAAAATATGAATTCATTAATTAGGGCAAGAAGAACTTTATAAGGTGTTATAAATGACACTGCATCTCCTGACTGACAATGTCCCTTTACATTGGCGAAAACAGAAAATACAATAGATTTTTGGTGGGACCCATTCCTCCCACCAAAATACACGTCTTCGAAAGCTGCGCAGCACTGTGCATACACAGTATGTTGGCATATACAGAAATAGATGTTTAACTACTACAAATCACACACCCATAGTCAAGTCTAGGTTGTCCCAATTCTGTGTGTATTTAGCTATTTTCAGAGCGCCTCATGCATATCCTCTAATGACAGCAAATGGGTCACTGGATTTTTATACTTTTTCAGATATGCAAGGTGTAACTTCATAGACATACTGTACATGTTTTTGAGGGCTTGAATTTGAGAATGGGTGCAAACAATCTGGAAAGCTGAGAAAATGTTTTCTGCATACATGTGTCACATAGTGTGGGTGTGAGGTGAGATTCTTTCAGTACCTCTCCAGAGATCCACTGCTAACGAAGAACGACCACTGCTCAGAGCTACAGCAAAAAGGGAGTTACTTAAAAAAATGTTAGAAAGACAAAAAGTTCTCTAAAAGTACTCAGATGGCTTAGATAGTGCGGGAAGATGCCGTTCAGTCTTGGCAGGCCCGAGTGTGTTTTGAGGGTCTGTTGGGAGTGTCTGGTGGAGTCCCCCTGTCAGAAGGAGCTTCAATCCCCACCTTTTTTCAAGAAAAATAAACGTGAAAAATTCCAATATGTAAAAACAAACAAACAAATGGGACAAAGTCTCGACATGGAAATTGTTGTCCATCCATGTTTCCACATATCATGCCACTGTGTAACTTCTGTTTTAATCAGCACGGCAGCATTTTATAATCCAGTTTAAATCCCTACCTGGCGTGGCTGCATGGTTAATAGTGAACTTTTGTCGTGCACAAATTTATTTAGAGTTTAATTCTGCAGCAGTGCTGAGAGAAGAAAAGGTTAATCATTGTCTTTACTTACTTTGCCATGAGGCTGAGGGATAAGGCAAAACTCTCAGCTTTGTTTCACACAGATAGGTTTTTTGAGACATGGATGGGACATCCACATAGTGAAAGACATCAGGGAAATTACTATTGTAAGGAACTTACAGTAAGCAATTTGACATTAACACACTACTCTGTTACATCACTCAGCTGCTAAAAGCTGATAGCCATGCAAAGGCATTCATCGGGTTCGGGTTGGCTTCAACATTGTGGTGCTTTGAAGAAGATAGAGTTGTGTGAAATGTTACATTTAAACGTGGCTCTCCCCTTCCTCTTCAAAAGTTTGCATCAAGATAAATAACCCTTTTGCACAGTTACCAGGGCAAGCTCTTTGTGAAACTGTATGTCTTCTGAAGTCTTCTACCTTCTTGTAAAAACATGTCTGCCAATGTATGTTAACCTTTGTAATTCTAAGAAAGCATTGTACATTCGTGCTGGAAAGACTAAATATTTTGTGTGATTAAGTTGTCAATCTTCCAAAAAGTCTGGATAAAGATGGGAAAAAAATCTCAGAAAATACACTCCAAAAAAACAGGATTCTTACTTGTTTTATCTCTTCGCAGGCAGCTGATGTAGCGTATCACAAGACTTGTTTACAGCAGCCTCCATATGGTTTATGCTTAAGGGAAATCTGTCATTATCAGTGTTGCACACGTTATTTTAAAAAGGTAATAAACTATAGTTAATATTTACCTATCCCTTCAGATAACTGCATTATCAGAGTTACAGCATTATAAAAGTAATTATTAGAGTAATCACTATGCCCATCATTAGGTTACCCATTACTGAAAAAAGTAGCACCTTAATTAACAAAGTTTATTCTAATGCCGTTATTCCCTTCATTAGTCATATACTTTTGTTTAAAGTTTTCTTTCTCTTGCAACGACTACAACTCTATCCATCATTACATTTTAATTTATGTCTTTACAGCTTACACTTTGCAGAACACTGCTTCCATATTCAAGTTTGCATTTAAACCTATCACAGCCATAGTTGATAGG
This sequence comes from Craterocephalus amniculus, assembly GCA_036024015.1. NCBI lineage: Eukaryota > Metazoa > Chordata > Actinopteri > Atheriniformes > Atherinidae > Craterocephalus > Craterocephalus amniculus. Next base: position 9,909 of record JAVQJG010117343.1, read on the forward strand.
AATCTTTTAAGAAGATGACTCCTTTAAGTGGTATTGGATGAGTAATAAGTGCCTAAAGGGCTGCATGAGAATTAAATGAAAAAAGACTTTCTAAAGCTAAATGTTAATTCTAAAGAATTTTATATGCTACAGCATCTGTGCCCTATTCAGCTGTTAAGAGAAGGGAAATTAGTCATACCTGCGCACGGTTCTTCTCAATGAATTTTCTTTCATGTAACAAGGAAAGAAAAAAATCCCCAGTGAACAGACTGCATGAGCAAACAGCTATTCAAACGTTTTTACAAATCCAGGGTCTGTCTCAGGTCTGTATTTGCATAATGAAATCCTTTGTTTATCATAAATTTGCACCAAGGACCATTAAACAAGCACAAACTAGTTAAATGTGGAGGCTATGGTGCAGAATATGAAATTAAAATGCAAATGTGACTCAGTTCTGATATCTAGTCCTCCGTGGAGCAATATCACACCAGCAAGACAAGTAGTGTGTTCTTGATCTACCGTGTTTCTCCGCAGCGACAGCCAGGAACACAAGACAAGGCTAGATGAGGAGGATGATACTTGATGTCCTCTCATGAATGAGACTCGGGTGGATACTAAAAGTGTGTGGGAGACGTGGGACATTAAAATGCAGCAGATCAGATCAGTAACTCGGTGGAGAGAGAGATTTCAGAGCTGCTACTTGTGAACTTGTTATAAACACAGACAAACGGGCAAATTAAAGGTCAGGTCATGGAGGATTTTCTTGTACACCATGAATACATTTTTATCAGATTGTGCATACGGCGCCTCAACATTTGCTTCTCCCCGTCACCCCTGCTCTGCACATTCAAGTGTCATCACCATCCATATTTGCTATTCTAGCATGTTGTGGAGGGCAATAGGCCTGCATTTGTGGTAGAATTATCTCCCTCCAGTTACTCAGTGATGCACTGTCGTTTCTGGGAAAGTTGCCAAGACAACATGACTGGAACTGAAGTGTGAGGCTATAGCTTGCATAACCACGAATCTCTGCCTGAGCTGTGTCAATACAATGTAGTAACTTCACAGGAGACACAATCAAAATTGAACTACTGTCCCCTTTTTTTAAGGATTAATTAAAGATCCAAATCCTTCTGGTCAAACTGAGTAAAATGATTCTATGCATTTTATGACACAAAATCTGTGATGAGAGGTGTCCATAAGGACTTTTTTGTTGTACACGCGAAATGAATTAGATAAAAAAATAATTACATTAAAAGGAAAGGAAAATATATTATTTGTTGTTGCATTTGAGGAGGACATCTCCAAATGGACAACTCGTCCTTTCGAACTATTTTGATGAGGAATTTTAATCTACTGAAATTAAATTGAATGAAAAATACTTCATCAGTCCCTGAAAAGAAACTATAAAATTGAATTGGGTTTTTAAAGTTATAAATCATGAATTGTCTGGCAGATTCTTACGTTTTCTCTTGAAGCTGGGTGACAGCTGTTGAAAGACCTCCTGTACCTTTTTGTGTTGCTGTAGACCTGAAGAAGCCTCTGACTGAACACACTGTGTTGTGTAGAGAATGTAGAAAATGATCCATTATGTTCAGCAGCCTGCAGTATTCTTCTCTACAATCAGCTCCGGAGTTGTTACCAGCACAGAGCCAGCACCCTTGATTAATTTCATCAGTCTCTTAAAGTCCCTGGCTCTGATGCTGCTGCCCTGACAGAGGGCTGCAAAGCAAAGTGCACATCCCACAATATAGGCTACTTGCAACGACTTGGTGCAGACATTGAAGGACCTCAGCTTCCTCAAAAAACAGAGTTTGCTTTATCCCTTTTTGTAAACAATCTTATGTATCAGTCTGTTGGCCAGCTGAACAACCAGATATTTATCTTTGGCCATCCCTTCTCCCAGGGTTTAAATATACCCTGCACCATCTCAGAAAGTAAAACCAGTCCCCTGTACTCAACTTCTTTTCCATCACTGATACAATCCACAGCTGCTGGGTCATCAAAATATTCCTGCAGATGACAGGAACTCATTGTGAAGACTGATTTGTCCAGATGGGAGAGGGCTCTCTGAGACAGTAGATGATGGCACACTCTTAAAATATTCCTTATACCAAGGAGGTCTGCTTTCGTTTCTGATATACATCTGTATTATTGAATATGCAAGGTCATCATTAAGGTCACATAAATGATGTATTGATGTATGAATTAGTGTGAACTGGGAAATGTAATGAGAACAGTTATAAAAGTAGCTTAGAGCTTTAGAAAACTGATCTGAAGTAAGAGAAGCCATCAGCATGGATAAATATTATCAGGGATGCTACTAATTTCCACGCTCTCAGCAGCATGTTTTCAGCCTGCTTTGTGGGAAAATAATTTGAACCAGTGAACATATTGAAGGCAATATGAGGTTTAGTGTCTTGCTCCAGTGGAGAGGCTAGAGACTGAAATATTGATCTTTCTATTTGAATGTGAGCACTTGGCCAGATGAGTCACAGCATAGTCTTTTTTGCTCTTTGGTAAAACTTCAGATTCACCTTATAGAATATGTAAATATAATTTCTGAGAAGTGTTTGTAATGCGGAAAACATGCAGCATGAACTTTGCAGAGTCCTGACTCTGTGGGTTGGCTCCTCCGTGTTTCTAACAGGGCTTCTCTGGGCTGGTCTGACTTCTGCTTACTGCACTTCCCTACATCTGTTGCTCTGCTTTTAACTAAGTATGTGGTCTTATGGGTAAACCGTTGCCTTGGTGCACTGTCTGTAAAATGCTTGGATGTTGCCATTTGCAATAATCCTCAGGCACTTTTCAAAAACAGTGGCTCATAAGGGATGTTTGAGTTTTTACAGGCTTTATCAGGGTAACCATAGATTCTCAAAGCCCAATGGAGGTGATTAATTTTCTGGTGTTAGCTTCATGCTCCTTATTGTATGCGCTCAGGGTGTAAGGCGTTAACTCTGGTGAATACATTCAAACAGGATGAAATGTGCTCATGTAATTAAATATTTTGGCTACAAGGCTTTCCCACTTCTTGAAAAGATAAGGTTTTCTATACGATCTCTAATTTATTACACAGACCCACCTTTATGAAACTCACAATGTCCACAGAGGTGATGTTATTTCTGAGTCTGAAAAGTAACAGTGAGCTGTTTTTGATTTTCACCCAGGTTCCATCCACTTATTTGGACCAGATTTCTCCCTCCTGCATATATCCAGTCCCTATTTCATGATTTTCTTTTCATGGGCACTGTGGGATACTCTGATGAGAACACAGTGGAGCTTATATATAGGAGGCTTTAAGATGTTCAAAGGGCTAACATATCCAGAGATCCTGTTGCTGCATTCACAGACTCCACTCATTTTGTGTTATAGGAAAGAAATGAGTATTGTTTTCTTCTACGGTATAAAATGATATACTTTGGTTTGATTTTTAACTCACTGTGTACAAAACCAAATTTCTTGTAGGGCTTTCAGACTGAGGAGGACTTCTACATATTCATTGATCCAGTGGCAGATCTGATGATATTATGTGGGGTTGCAACTTGCAAGTAAGAGCAAGAGGTCTCATGCCTGTTTTTAATGTATTTCATGTTTTATGTAAAGCACTTTGAATTGTTTTAGGAAATACTTGAAAAACCATTCATTTAACAATAACTACTAACGTCAGGACAGATGTCAGAATCGCTTTTAGAGGATCTAAAGATGATAAATATGGTGCCAAGGAGCAAAACATCCCAAAAAGCTCTATATCTGGAGATTCTGCAATACTCAGGACAACTTGATTAATTAGATAATCATTTTTGTATTTTCATGTAATAGCCTATATATTGACAATTTTAATGATCTAATAGAGTTTCACAGTGTTTCTCTGTAATAAGATTTGCAGCATATTTAGGTTTTATCAGAATCACTAGTTAAATACATTAACCACAAAAGTAAAGTGTCACATATTAAACACACCTGCAGGATTTTTGTGTAAACATGTGTTATCATTGTGTATCATCTAATGTCTGAATTTATACAGAGAATAAAAATATGTGCTCCTGCTGAAATATAATAGATCCATTTACATTATTTATTGTCATGGAAGGCTGTTTTTGTTTTCCATCGCACAGTGAGGATGTAACCTGGTTTAATTAATTCAGCCTCATTGCTGATGATGCTGATTATGCTAAAATGTCACTGAAGCTTCAGCCTCTGAAGCAGAAACATTTTTTATGTATAAACTCTTCATAAACTGCTCTTCTGTTTACTACAATGAAACAGGGAAATATACTCCATCAAATTGCACGCGACTGAAACACTACTGGCATGTGACTAATGGTCGCATTAAACTGCAACCATCTGTCAAGCTCAGCAGATGTTCTGTTCACTATATTTAACTTCAACTTCCAATGGTAAAACATAACCTGGAAACTGACTTCACCTGGAGAAAGTTGGGAGCTCAGTTGCTGCAATACACTAGGATGCAGACAGACGTCTCTTCCATGTCGCACCGCCGTGCGAAGCTGATAGCGCCACAGGAGTCAGACGAGGTGTAAAGCATAGCAGTCACTACATTTTTGCAAATCCCAAGATTTAGTTCTTTATTTTTTTTTAAAGTATTATGCTTTTTAAAAATGATTTTATTCCAATGCTATAAGCTTTTGGACTTCCAGATTATGTGTAGTATAATTAAAGTACAATAGAACTCCTTGCCTTCCTGCAGATCCGCCCCTGCAGTGTTCCCAAAGTTGGTGCTGCTTAGAAGGAAACATAAGTGGTCTCTAACATTTTTTTATGCATTTTACTGCAATAGATCAGGAACAATTACAACAGCTCGATCTTTCTCTGCGGAAACTGGACCGTACTGGCTTCTTCAAAATGAAAATTTGACTCATGGATCTGATTAGGTTTCTCTCAGTACTGCCTGGACACTCACACACAACTTCATTTTCCCAGTGTGTTGGACAAGGAGAGGGCATATTAGTGACCTAAGTCAGCGACAGCACATTCAATCAAAGGCAAAGAGCAGGACAAAAGAAAGAGTCCTCAAAAATCTTCATTCCTTTGATGCTCGACTTGGCACTGTTGTAGACATGACATCAGTTCTTCATCTATGAAAAATTCTAAATATAAACTATTGCCACTGTAACCTAGGTATGTGCGCGATATGACACGATGCCACTGACTTGCAGCGAGGATCAAGTGCGGTAAAACCAGAAGATCAGAGGAGGAATTCAATTTTTATTTCCAAAGGGATTTTCTCTGTGCAAATGCAACTCCTTCAATACTCCCCCACCGCAGTGTCATCTCCCCTTGAGCCCAATGAATCCGTTTCAAAATCCTCCCAAACATTGAACTCACAGTGCCCGACACTGTTGCCATGGAGTCTACCTCAATATCAAGTTTCCCTCCTCCTAATATGGTTACAGGTCTCACGAACAGCACATTTCATTACAACACCCAAACTGGATTATAGCAGTCTTCCTCTGGAACAGCTGAGGGCCTCAACCCTCTGTTACAAAGAGGCAGAAAAACATGTTTCGATGTTCTGAGATCCTTTTTTTATTAAGTTCGTACAATCGTTGAAACCAGGGACATAAAATATTTCATGTCTGAACTCCCTGCAGGGATGAATGGAAGCACTTTATTAATAGCTCTGCTCCGTCTATCGTCATATTTCTTAGAAGCAGAATCAGAGTTAGAAGAACCAGCACTTGCTTTTTGAAGCTGTTTTCACCAGCGCGAGCTGTTGCAAACCTCGTATCATGACTTTTCCCTGCCATGCATAATGTCCTCTTGTTGCCTCTCCGTGTCTCTGAGGAGGTTTGCTTTAGCGAACGCTAACAAACATCAAGCTCACGGAAACAAAAGCTTAACAGTAAAACCTTGCCAAAATGAGCGCCCCCACACTAAACAATGTCTTAGTCTGTGTATACTGCAAACATATGCCACTGTGTGCACAGGGCTGGCATTCCAGTGGGCGGCTAAAGAACAATTTACTATAGGCGCCTCTAATGGAATTCAAATGTTTCAAACCTCAGAGATTTAACACGGACTTGATCATTCTAGTTTGCAGAGGCATGTTCAGATTAAACCTCCTTTCTTTTGCCCTGTTCTCTTTGGCTCTTTGTATTTTAGGGTGCTGAAGCCTAAAGATCAACACAGTGGAAAATGCTCACTTGCCATTAACCAGACTCACTCTTAAAGTGAATTCATCGTTGTTGAAAAAATACATAAATCAGCATCTTCTGTTGTGTTCTTGTAGGGTCAGTAACGAATCACTGTGGTTCACATCCTCCCAGTGACCATAGTGCTTCTCATATGATACTCCTCAGTCGGCAGAGAATTGCCAATCAATAAGATAATCAAGCCTCTCATGTTCCAAGGTCAGATGCATCTGTAACAACACACCATATTTCACACTCCTCATCTTAAGGGTTCAACTGCTGTTGTCTTAATTGTATTCTTTTCATTTTTAAAAATATGGATTTCGCAGGACTTGGTGTCCTGTGTTGTTTATCAGTATTACCGTAGTATCTCCGACAGCCAGTATTGATAGTTATTAAGTATTCCAAGAGGCTGGAGTAAGATGTTAAAGGAGGAAAGTGTCATTACTTTGTTATTCAGATTTAATGGCTTATGAGCTAAGGGATTCTCTCTGAGTGTTATGATGAACATTCATGTCAGCAGATACATTATTTCTCCCAGTAGCACTACATCAGAAAAAAGAGAAGAAAAATTTGTGCTGTTCTGCTGTATCACCTGCAGAGCTGGAACACCTGCTGATGTATTCTGCACACCGGAGGGATTTTCGGTGAGAAAGAGATGGATTTAAAGAGAAGTAGTCTTATAAAATAGATGTACATGCGAAGACTTGTTTTCCTTTCTCTTTTTCAGGAATAGGGCAGCAGGGGGAGCTAGCAGGCCAGAAACCGAGACAGACAGTTGGTGTTGTGTGAGCTCGAGGCAGGGACTCAGGTTTGTCTCCTCAGATGTGCTGCTGCATGAGCTCTCATAACACAAACTCAGCTTCCTTTTATGGTTGCTAAGTGTTGCACAAACAAAAGCAAAAATAAGAAAGAAAGAAATCGATTCTCTTTTGGTTTCTGAGTGACTTGCAAGTTTCCCCACCAACCCATCCTCTTTGTACATTCACCAAACGTGGTGTCACACTTTTAAATACAGCTTATTTTATATCGTAGTAATTTAGAGCTCGCACGAACACCAGCCCTTCTGCCGTTGCTGCGCAAAAATACGATTTTATACGGCAACGGAGCACTCTGTTAGAGTTTTTTCACTCTTTCCTTTTCTTTTCTCAGCCATTGTCTGGAAGTATATAAAACATTCTGCGCATCACCAGCACAGATAAACCCTGCGGTGTCATTGCACGGTGCATTGTTATGCTTTTTCTTTCAAAAGGTTTATGCAGTAGCTCTCATTCTGTTTATGAAAGTGTCTCAGTGCAAGGCAGCTCTTCTGATAAGGAGCTCATATTTGACTTGATTTTTCTTGTTTTTGCGTTTTGTGGCATGTCAATTGTTGTCTGTTCACCTCCCAGTAAAGACCCATGTTCATCAAACAATACAATCCACTGAATCCACTCTTTTGTTATTCAGACACTCCATAGTCAGAACCCGTAATTCCTTATTCTTTCAAAAAGAACTTCCTTGGAAATTCTAACAACTATAAATTATGTGTAGTAGCCTAATGTGCTTTTAACGTTTGGTGGCAATCGGAACCTTTTGAAAGGATCTTTAGGGGAGCTTTGAATAGTAAAAGTTGCTCAAGTGAGCCTGTGTAGTGATTTGGTTTTGGCTCAGATTGTCTCTCACATTAATTGGTCCCTATGAATATATTTGTTTAAAAAAAAAACATTTGATCTCTGCCAAAACAGATGGAAAAAAATCACAACCAATGTCCTGTGAATTGTGTTCTCCATTATCACAGATAGGAGCTGCAGAGAAGGCAAATATGTTCCCATGGAAAAATCCAAATTTTCTATCAGAAAACACGAGAACCTTTGCTGATGTTGGTGAAGAAAAGTGCACTGATACAGCGATTAGAAAAAAAGTCTAAAATCCCTGAATAAAAGATCAGGCTTGAGTTAAAATATCGGTCACCGAAATTTAGTTAAATTATGAAAATAAAAAATACTGGCTTGGTTGGCCACTAATGTAGTCTTATTATTGGATTATTCATACGGATGCAGCTGGGTGTTGCAGTTATCTGCTGGAGGTAGAGCTACTTTTAAATACTTTATATTCAGTTTAGATAAATTAGCATTATAAATCGGATGGATCGTGACATGATTAATGGTAGTAATAGGAGGGAAAAACACTTTAATACATTAATCTTTACTCATTTTTCTTTTACTTTTCCTGTGCTTTAAGTTTTGTTGTGATAACTTGAATATTTACAGAAAAAAGTGAATCCCAGAAGAAAGGAAAATCGCCATGGAAGAGCTGTTAAGAAGTCATTGTCATCTGAAGTGTGAGGGTTTTTACAGACTGCTTTTTGTGAGATTTGAGGAGTTGAAAACCTTGGAAACCACTGGTGTGAACTTCAGAAGTGGGATGTATTTGATTTAGCGCTGTGTGAATTCTCTGTCTATAAAAAAGCCACTCGCTAGAGGAGTAAACACACGTTGAGGACAAAACGTAAAATATTTCTCTCTGAAATGTAGTGGAGTTTGACTAGCATGATGGACTACAAGCAAAATTGCTCTGAAAATGCACCACTTGAATAAATGTGTTTATATACTCTCCACTACTGCCAGTTGGTGACAAAAAAGGGGTATTTCAGGGGAGTAATCAATAATTTCCAGAAGTTTTCCTCATAGCCTTTCCTTATTAGACACTTTTAGTCTGAAACTGTATTTCTTTTTAGCTGTATACCTTGGGTGATGTGATTTGTAGGGATGTGTGTTGAATTAAACTTTACTGATCGTATCTATGCACATCTAAAAACTGAACTACTTATATTACATTTGTCATGCTGCAATAATGGAAACAAGCAGAGGGAAGGTGGATAAAGAGGCAAATTACAGAAACACCATTGTCATGGATTATTTTTGCCGTGGCAGTCATGTCAAAAATCTGAAACTGTTGCAGCTGTAACAGATATCACAAAGAAATTAAAAACATCACAGTCAGAATTTCTATTTCTATGGTTAACAGGATATGCACAGCTTCCATCCATTTGTTTTAGAAGTGATACTTCACATTACATTTTGCATGTGCACCCTGGGTTTTGGCCATCTGGATTTAAAGCACCAGCACGTTCCTCCGTGGCTCTGCTTTCCATTGCTGAGCCATCCCTGAGCAGCTATTGACAAGCTAGAATGGCAGCTTTATGAGGCAGGAATTTTGCTCCATTCTTCTCATTGGATGTAAAGAGAAAAGAATAGGTAACATTATGAGATGTGTGTCATTAAAAAGGGTGCTAATGGTTGCTCTTTAACGCTGAGCCCGGGCTGCCTCTGCAGACATCAGTCCTCTACACTGATTGCTACTGCAGCCTCAGCATCACTTACCTTCACATTAAATGGGCCTGTGCTCTGCCTGCTTTGAGCCGGGGTTGGAAGGAGAAGTCATTCAGCGTATTAATGAAAGCAGAAGGACCTACTCTCCTTTGCTTTTCTTGGTAAGAGGAAATGAGCCACGCTCTTTTGTCTGATGATATAAAGGTGAAAGTCATTGATGATCTTGCGCAAAGCCTTGTAAAGTATTCATTTTTCATGTGAGGTTGCTCAAAAATAAGGCTGTGAATAGCTTTTATCAGGCAGTTACCTTAATATAAGAGCAGTTCACATACAGTAGAAAACACAAATATTCCACCCTCTCTCCTTTTTTAGAAGAATAAATCTCTTAGGTCCACCTGCTGACAGCTTCTCAGAGTGCTTGGCAGGTGCTGTTGATTGTTCTGAGAATCTGGAAGATCAGCTCAATTGCAACTTTTACTTCACGAAATCCCAGTTGGGTTTCATGGTGGTGAGGTCAGGCCCGCAGGGACCATACCTCTCTTCCGAAACTCCTTATTCTTTTTTTAGTTTACAGAAAAAAGTTTTTTAAAACAATCTAAATGTCGTAAGCGCTTAAAACATTATGTATACATCTTTTTTTCATGTTGAAATATCATATTAGATGATAATAGTTTAATTCCCTGAGTTTTCAAAATTTATTCTTTTTTTGACTGATGCCAACATCCTGAGAAACGAGACTCGGAGTGCATTAAAAGGTTTTGGTCAAAACACAATTAAAGTGAGAGCTTTTGTTTGACAAGAAGCAATTCAGAACCAAAGGAAATAAAAGTCATGACTCGCGATTATTTGCCAACACAGCTATGGGAGTAAATTTGACAGGACTGGAAGAGCTAGTTCAGTGATAGAGCCTAAGGCTTTCCAAACATCATCTGTCATACTCATACTTCGACAATCTCAGTGTTCATCATTGTAATGGCAAGTTTTTAGAAGACCACCGTAGATTTTAATGTACTTTCTTCACAACTAAAATTTAGCAGTATTTTTATTTCTTTTTTTTGTGAACATTCTGGTATTCATAACATTTGGTGGTTTGTACACAGAAACACAGGGGACTTACTGCTGAGGTACCAACATCGAGCATCCTACTTGAAACTCTTTTTTTTTACAGTGAATATTAATGTTGGCAACATTGCTGAAAAACACAAGATGGCACAAAGGGAAAAACTACAAAAATAATAAAAAATCGAGTGACATTCACCTATTTCTGAAAAACGATTGTTGCAAGTGTAACCCTGGTTAAGATTAACAGAAATATAGAATGCTGGACCAGTCAATTGCTAGGTTCAATAGGAGGGGCTGAAGAGGAAAATCAGCTGATACAAGAGCCAGAGCCACAAGGTGCACTTAACAACTGTATTAACAGTTATTGAAATATAATATAGGAATACAGTACTTAGTAGAGTATTTACATACAGATTTGGATGCTTGCATTCACTCCCACAACTTGAACATATAAACAAAACTACACAAAAAACAACTCCAGTTCTTTTCAAGTCTATGAACTGTCTCTGGAGAATGAACTGCTAGTAGGGCTGCACAATTAATCGAATTTTGATCGTGATCACGATTTTGGTGGCCACAATTAAATTAGCTTGATCATCAACAATATTAACATTCAAAATACGAGGTCCGCTGCTGCATCTCTTATCATCAAACACTTTTTCAACCAGCAGTCTGCCGACCACCAGGGGGCGACGTATACTCCAGACTTCATTGAGCTACCTAAATGACAACAAGAGAGTGCACACACCGTACAGCAGCAGCTAGCCAGTGTTGCTAGCTTAGCTACGTCGTTGCTATATCTAGCGATTTTTCAGACGCCTCCAGCGGCTTTTTCTTTTTCAAAAATAGACAAGCGACAAATCTGGTGACTTTTCTGCCGTTACAGGAGACTCATTTAGTTCATGTATAGTTTGCTTTTTCCGTGAGCAGCGGCTCCTGCTGCTCCCCCTCACTCCCCAGTAATTAAGCGCTCACGTGTCATCAGAAGCAGCTCCAAGCTGCAGTCCGAGCAAGAGACACTCACCTGCTTCATGTTCAGCCTGAGGATGCAACCAGCTGTTGCTGATCCTGCCCTGATAACTGCTGGTTATAAATTATATTTACGAAGAGGGAGAACAAAAACTCTTCAAAAGTGAAATGTTGGACTCTTACTGAATCAATAAACTGATTACAGAAAATGGTTTAATAATCCCCCTCCCTGGGCTGCCACCTTATTGTGGTGGAGGGGTTTGAGTGTTCCAATGATCCTAGCGGCTATCTTGTCGGGGGCTTTATGCCCCTGGTAGGGCCATCCATGGCAAACAGGTGTCTAGGGGAGGAACCAGACAAAGAGCGGCCCAGAGACCCCTATGATGAACAACATAAATGGAACATGGTTTCCCTTGCCCGGACGCGGGTCACCGGGGCCCCCTC
>JAVQJG010117348.1:0-10391 GCA_036024015.1 Craterocephalus amniculus
GCCCAATTAACCTCACATGCATGTCTTTGGACAGTGGGAGGAAGCCGGAGTACCCGGTGAGAACCCACGCATACACGGGGAGAACATGCAAACTCCACACAGGAAGGCCACAGTGTCAACCCCCTCCTCAGCCAGAATCAGACCAACTTGGGACCTGAACCCGTGGCCTTCTCACTGTGAGGCCGCAGTGCTAACCACTACACCACCGTGCAGCCCACAATTTACAGCACATACATAAAAATGTAAAAATGTTTGGGGATTAGGAGTCTGATAAGATATGTTTTATTATTAGCCATTTTCCAGATTAATGACGTTACACACTGGAGGACAGAAAGCAATCACGCTGGGATTTGTTCCACTGTTTGCACATGGAAACACCATTTGTCAAAGAATGACACTATATTTAAGTTGAGCTGGATTACCAGAGTTAATTTGACAACAATAAACAATGTATGGCTGCATTTTTTCCTCATAGATTAAAATAGTCACAAATTTTCACACATTCCCTTTGCTTTATCCCTGTTGGAGATTTCACATCTACGTCCGCTCTGTATATGTTTACAGATGCAAGACAATTTCTTCTCATGAAGTAATGTTGAAGGTGGATTAATGTGATTGGTGCGAACAATACAGTATGTTTATCTTTCTTTCTTTTGGCAGAGTAATGCCAAAACTTCCAAGCAGTGTTTAATGCAACTTGATGTAGACTAAGGTTGGCTGATATGGCAAAAATATCACATTGTGCGTTTTTTATTATAAAATCCTGATTTCAATTTTCAACATCTTACATGTATGTCTGAGATTAATTTGCAAATCCATGTGTGCGCAACCTATTTCTGTGTGTAAAACAGTCCTTTATGGGGGAAAAACAGACAATTTAGACTGAAGAAGCATTTGGAACAGATTAGTTGTAATTGCTAACATGTGGAACGATTAAAAACATACTAAAGGCCCATTTATACTCACTTTAACACATAAATAGCCCCAACCGTTTCAAAAGTTTTCATACGTGCATTTCATGCATCTTTTATCTTGCCATGGTTGACCATCATTAGGGAGCAGTGCTGACTTCATTGTTTGCCCTATCCTATGTAACTTTCAGCTGCTTTGGTAGTGCACTGCTGTTAAGTTGTTTTTGACCACCCAACACCCTAAACACCAGCAAAGCTTTATTACAGAGGTTTGTGTAATTTCTACAGTTTTTGTCCTCATCATCTCTCTTTTTCTGCAGGTTTTTCCTTCCCGATCTTCTTCACTTCGTCCCTGAGTTGTTTTTGCGCAACAATGCCACCACAGGTCCGGTGGTATTACGGTGTGCTCTGCCTTTCGTGATGGATGTTTGCGTCGGTGCATCAGCATAGAACTGCAACTTATAGAATGCAACCCAAATAATTAATTTGATTTCCCCATTTTAATCCTTCATGATCTAATATCTTCATATCGTACACCGCTAACAAGGAAGTTTAGACATAAAAAATAAGTTAATAAATGGAATACATTGTGGAAATCAGGGAGAGGCAATATCTAACTTTGAAAACGCAACACATGTCCTTTCTTTTTCACTTCCTGGCACTGCGAACAAAAACGACAGGGCGTAACAGGAAAGAGCAGGAAACCCCTTATTTAAAGGCACACTAAATTTAAGAATGTTGATTAATACATGTCTGCAGGAACATAACAATATGTTGCATGGTGAATTATGTATAAGATACCACTACACCATTTAATTTATGTTAGATCAGGATTACATTTGTTAGATTTGCAAAATACTGTTAAACATTGCCGAGGTAAAATTTTAAGCACTCTTAATTCTAATTCCTTTAAGACATTATTATGTAATCATTAAGACAGAATTAGAAGGAGAGTTTACTGTCTATGATTATGGTAATGTGATGCACTTTGACAGCTCCTTAAAGCTACAAGACGTTTACTGTCATATTTGCTTTGTAGTGATCTTGGAACGTAGGATATTGTGCCACATGGAGAAAGATGGTGTGTGGCACTACCATGAGTGCATCTTAAAATGATTAAGTCTGCGTCAGATGTCTAGTGCAGAGTATTTACTGTTGCTATTAAGTAAAAATGGGCTGCATTGACTGTAAATGCACCTGCTCTCCATTTGCTGTGGTAAGATACAGGTGCAAGGCCATGTGGATGAGCTGCTCCATGATCTAGTTCTCAAACAATTAATCTGACTTTTGTTTTTCTCCGTGGGAGAAATTACTGGGATCTAGAGCTATGTCCTTTTAAGTTATGCAGTCCAGCAGACCATGCTTTCTGATGACTGGAAGTCCTCCCACTTAATAACACAGAGAGTGATGGACTCACAGATCTCATTTTCTTCACTCCATCACCCTTCTTTCCATCGTTCACTCCTGCGCCATAGTACTGATACAAGCACAGTGCATGTGCTGACAGCAGCAGTCCGAATGATGGCGGGCGGAGGAAGAATAATGAGGCCAAATGGCCAGTCTTGTGTCGAGGAAGAATGAAGAGAGATTGATTGGGTGAGTGTCACACTTCAGTTGATGACAAAGAGGAGAAAGGCAGAATGAGATGGATTTGGGTGTGAAAATGAATACATGCATATGCATGTTGGAGGGTTACACACAAACTGTTTGACAGCATTAATTAAACTCAGTTGAATCAACCTCTGAGCTGGAGCTTCAATCACATTTTAATGAGCCACACACCGAATGGCACACATGGGATAAGGCCTGTCTGTTTAAACCACCCCTTTTCTTGCTGTCTGCCCACGGTGTGTGCGTGCGAGTGTGTGTGTTTGTCTGTGCTCCTAACCTTGAAGGGCACATGCTTTTGGCTTATTCCCATCGACCTCCTCATGGATTTTAGATAATAAGGTGTGCTAGGATGTTGCTGATCAACATTGGGAGCTTCTTTTTATCTGGAGCTGACTGATAAAACTGGTCCATTCCTGCATGTACTGGTAGGCATGGCTTCACTGTGGAGAACACCTTTTTAGCTGCTGTTATTATAGGATTTGTTTAGTCAGAGCCTTTTATTTGTGCTTCATTAGAGTATGTCAGGTCAGTTTCATCAGCATAACTTGGTCTGTCACAGACCAGTTTCAATAAGGTATTCTATAATTTAATTGATAAGAAACTGGTTAAATGTATCAGAAATTAAATGTATCAGAAGCCCCTTGTGGTTTTCCTGTAGATTGCAATGGAAATAGAACTGCGGCTCGTTGTCTTTGATCATGACTAGGACTCAAGATTTGCTTTTTGCCAGATACTGTTGTAAGCATAGCTGGCTTCTGTAACAACATTAGCCCGAGCTTTTGTTACTTTTTTTCAGCACTAATGTTGGGCTCAGTCCAGTTATATCCAGCACACATTAAATATGATTAAAAAACATTTACTATCCATTTGTGTTATGATTGTATTACTCTTTTTGTAATCATAAAAATCAGTGAAAGAATAGGAAAATTTTTTGCTGCTGCTTCTGAAGAAAAGCAGGTTGGCAGAAACAAAGCGCCCCGTTTGTGTTACATTGTGTTACTGTTGCACAATAGTAAATGGAAGAGAGCTGGAATGACAACCACTGGTGGCAAGTGCTCAAAGTACGCAGTGTTTGCAGTATAGTTGTGTATTGCATATCTGTTTGTAAAGGTCTATTAGAATAAGTAGCAGCCGGTATTTAATTGGAATCCGTCCAGAAAGGTGTATATATTATTGTGATGTGATATATAATCACATTTTAGTTCTACTGGTGAGTCAGTTGAGCTTTAGCTGCATTTGATGTAATCAACAGCACTATAAACCAGTGGGATTTGCTCCTCCCTGATGAGAACACACAATTTTGCACAGAAACCCTCGAGGGAAAGTTTATGACCCTTGTACTTGTATTACTGCGGCTTGTCATGGTGAGAGCTCTGACATTTAGATAGAACCGCCAACACCAACACACACTTTCTCTGACTGGCTTCTCAGAGAGAGACTGAGAGTGGGTGACAGATCTTGTGGCTCACTTCCAATAAAGTACTTTTTGTTGCGGTGTGTGACATGTGTTGGTGTGGCGTGTGTGTGGGAAAGGCCATATGGCATTAAGGAGGCTGCTTGCCATGGTATAGTCTGTGCATGTTTATTCACCACCTGGCTAAAGACAGGAAAAGCATTCCCAATAAGACCTCATGCTTAAACCAGTTGCATATTGTGTTAAGCCATGCCAGTGCAACATGGAAACCATCAGATCAGTCTTATTTTGCACAGGAGAGAACTGGAATCTCAGTCAGTCTGTAGGGACAAGTTCAGTTTGTTTACTTCCAGAAAAAAATTATTTTTGTTATTTTCGTTAAGCAAACTTTTTTTTTCCTGGTTTATTAGATAAGTCACCGGGAGAAGCTCTGTCTCATCTTAGTGATAATATTGGACATTTTGTTGCTTTTTGTGAAAAGACAATGGTGGCTGCAGTGAGCAGAGAGTTTACAAAAGAGGTATCCTTTTTATTAGCAGATCTATCACACCTAAAAAAATGTAAAATGAGAACATTCCTCTAGATTGTGAGATGCCAGTATATCCCTGGGGCGGTGTTTTATGTAGGGACTTGTCAGAAATTGAAACCCATGAATAATAAAGTGCATAAGCTCTCACCATAAATATTATTCTGACTACCGTCAGATATATTGAACTCTTATAGCCTAGCCGTTTGCAAGTCAGAGACAACCGCTGAATTGAAGGTTGAAGTAAGATGTGAAGGACAAGTCTCAAACTCCTTATTGACCCTCTGGCTAAATGAACTTGTATGCAGTTGTGGGAAGTGGACAACATGATGTAAGATTGTCATCATGTTATAGGACACACAGAGACATCACTGACAGCATCTTGCTGTAACCAAGACAACCTGTGCCGAGGGAACGGATTAAGGGATCCTGTTGTTCTTACTTTTTTTGAGCTTTTCTTCTGTTAAAGTGAAACTCGTCATATTTTCTCTTGTGAGATCTGGTTAGGTTAACAAATATATACAAGAAAAAGGTTACTTTACCTTATGTGTGTTTGTCTCAGCATTGCATTGCATCCATCTTTTAACCTATTGAAATGTCTTTTCTTCTTTTCATGTCCTACCTGATCCTTTTCTGTCTCCGATGCTACACCAGGTAAGTTCGTTTTTTTCTGTCTCCTGATTGTGTTGTTGACTGCCGTATGTTTGAGGGGGAGTAATGAAGATAAAAATGTTTGCTTTGCTCAAATCATCTAAAAATGTCTGTGTGATTTGATCACTGTCAAACAGTAAACGGGAGCTCATGTGGGACCGCACACAACTTGATGCTGTGCTCATCAGAGTGTGCTGTTAGGCTTGTTTACGGGTTTGCATGTGCAATAATTGCGACTCTAGAGATTTCACTGTTTTTTTGTACACACACATACACACACATTGCTTTAAATGCACAAAGATTTCTTTTGCTAGCACAATGCCTTGTTGACTTTGAGGATATAACCATGGTTGAGCCATTTGTGCATCAGTAGGTACATCCTTGGTTACAGGAGCACAGTATCTAGGCTCAAATGCGACAGCTGGGATTTAGCTCTGCTCCTGAGCCTCCACACACATAGTACAATTTGATTTCACTGCAGCCTGATATCACCACAAATAAAAAAAACTGTACATCCTTTATTCTCCCTGCTGCGATCTGGCAAAGTCGACTGTGATAACCATTTAGGTGATGATGTGATGATGATGTACCCAACCAGCACAACACCATACAACAGCATTGTGGTATGGGTGTCATGGAATATACCGCTGACAGTGTTTAACTCTGAGCAGTATGTGGCTGCCTGCCCACTGAAAAAACTGATTTCTTCCCTTTCATTTGAAGATCTTTCAAAAAGGTCACAAATGAAAGCTGGAACAAACCCAGTGTGGATGTTTTAGACCTTTTTAAAGTAGGAAAAATATTATTAAATCATTCAACTGATGTATGAAGCAGCAGTGTTTTGCAAATACAATTCAGGGTAAAAAACTAAACTATGCAAGAGCCTGGTCAGGATATGCCTACCAAATCACACCGCTCCGTCAAAATTTTAATTTAAGGAAGTGTTTTGATAGGATAAAGAATGATTAATAAAATCCTATTAGCAGGAGGAGTTTTCCAGGAAATGATCAACTAAACTACAGTATAATACTATCAATGCTATTTTTCTTTTCTTTTCTGTTCAGATGTTTCGTTATGTAGAACAGATCACATAAAAACACATTTACATTGAACTAGGTCTCATGGGAACTGCACAATGGATAATCTGGCCTTGATTTAAAAATGTTACAGAGGAAAAAAATTGAGTTTTGATTTAAATTTCAATCAAAATATTTCATCAAGACTGAACAGGAGCAAGCTGAACCAAATAAATATAGCACTTTGAAATCTTCTGATTCACATAAATCAGAACTGTTCCTACAGTTTCCTACCAGCACAATGTTTACCTCTAGAACACAATCTGAACCAGTGATCTGGAGAGGTAATTTATCAAGTGCAGCCTCTTTATTTTGCCTCAGTGAAAGCCTTTTCTTCACTTCCTGGATCGATGCTATCCAGGTAGGAAGGCGACATCAAAAACTCTGTCTACTGAAAACACATAAAATGGCAACTTGGTGCAGCTCTTTTGTGGCATGCTGTCACACGTATGGCACACAAATGCAGCAATATGAAACAAAATAATTACTTTTAAAGCCTGAAAAAGTTAAAAGTTTTATATAAACTTCTATTTGAAAAATCTGCTGGACTAAAACTAATGTTGTAATTAGCTGAATTTTTTTTTGTTCAAGGTGAGCAAGACAGTCCTAACTATGCATCTGAAGTAACACACACCACAGCTTTGCAGTAGTATCAGCCATATTAACTGTTAAATTATCCTTTGCGGCTTAATTTTTTCCACTCAACAGGTTGGTTAAAACTCTAATTTACAATAGCATCAGTACATGAATGGGTCTCATTATAGTGTGTCTTTACCCAAACTATTGGTTGGTGTGATGTTATTGCCTCTCAGCAGGAAAAACTAACATCTGTGTTACATCTGCAGTTTGTGATTTGACAGAGAAACAGTAATTTTCAAGTGTGGACACTTCCTTAATTACCTTCAGCTTTAGACAGAATAAGTCAGGATCTCAATGTTGTTCTTTCCTGTTCTTTTTTCAACACAGATTTAAAATGTAAGATATTTGTAGTAATACAGCTGTAAAACATGATTTCTGAGCTCCATGTGTGTCATCTATCCATAAACTTCAATAGTGACTTCTTCCATCATAGTGACAGTTGTTCTAGTAATTTCTCTACTTTCCTACCTTTAGAAGTGCTTAGAAATCTTTACTGTCATTGTTTATTTCAATAATGGTTCATCAGTGTAATCACCAATGCTACAAACACTCAAGTGGATGAATGGGAAAACAACTTACAAGTGAAGTTACATCACACACACACATACACAAAACCGTGAAAAAACATGAGTCAGTTTGTCATGTGCAGTTATTTCCAAATTCCCACTCTGTTAATGGAGAGCTCTACATGACCGATGATCAAATGCAGGCTTACAGCTGCTCCTACAGCAGTCATGGTAAAAACTCAGATGGCTCATATTGATGTCGGGCCCCCTTTCATGTTTCCAGTAGATTATGAGTACTTGTGCTCTGCTGCATCCTCTCACTGATATATTTGTTCACTCTGCTCTGACCAAAGGAAGAGCAAGGATAAAGCCATGCTTCATACTAAATCTTGCCAGTTTCCTACATGTCTGGCATGGTTTGGATACCATAATTACCTGCCAGGGTTGAGACGTCTTCATTAATTATTTCCTTACAGAAGACATGCGAATTTAATGAACACCTACCTTGTGTGCCTTTTTAAAATGCCAACTTGTTTTCAAAGTTGACCTGTTTTCCTCACTTTGGACTAAAGGAGTGACATTTTACGTATAGACTAATTTAGCTTTACCTAGAATAATGCAAAAATAAATATGCAGAAGAAAATAAGAACATTAGAGTCTAAATGAGTTAATTAGCATGTATTGATTCTCTGCTGCAGCTATTCATGCTGCTGAAGAAGAGGCTTAATCAGCTGTCTGTTCATCCTACTGACAGTTTAGTGCAAGGTTCATATCTTTTGGATGAGTTTTCTTTTAAGTTTATGTGTGCTCTAGCAAACTTTGGTCTCACTTAGAGACCTTAGCCTCCCTCCATTTATTGTGAATGTTTGTGCAATTAAATGGAAATAAGTGGCTGCCATGTGATCTGTCATCAACAAACCTTGCTTCAAGCAGAGTTAGTATGCCTCTCGCTAATGTCACCATAATTGTAAAAACTTTGTTTGCACCTGAAGGCTTTGGTTGAATCTGCATGCTGTGTCAAATCATGTGTTTAAAATGGTTAAAACGCCATTTGATCTCTGAGTGCATCCATCTTAATGTCAGCATGATGAGGAAGTCTGCAGTCTATTTGGTGTAAATACATTGTACAATTCTGGCTAAAAAGAAGGGAAAGTGGTTCAGATAAATGGCTTTGGAGATTATGTGGCTAAGACAGAATAAATTGATGAGTTTTCAAACTTTATTGAAAGTTAATAGTCTAACTCTTTATGAAGGTTAAAAATATGAATAGCTTGTATTGTTTCCACTGTCAGAACATGTCATTTAAAGCTGGTGCACATTTAATTTCATTTAATTGAGATCTTTAGACCTGAATCAAATATAAATGGTTGCAAATACGTACTTTCTTGGCTTACTATGCTACAGGTACTTGTACTTGATTAAATGATCCCCATGTCAATAACAGATAAATGTAAATAACAAATAAAAAAAACAGCCCTTGAGGAATCACTAGGCTATATAGAATAAATATTCCAATTTGAAATGTTCACATTATTGTACAGCGACAAGTTTGGACACATGGGTCATAATTTGTCACATTGAATAGCTGTATAGCTTTTTTAAGTGTACATGAAATGTGCACTTTGTTAGGGGTTTGAGCACATAAACAGCATGAATGAGGGGTTCAGATCTTGGTTAGACTCCAAATCATTACTAAAACTCTCACTTATCAAATCATGTCCCACTGATCAAAAGTCAGTGCTTATCTATGCAATAGCCTGCCACTTTGAAAATGAAAACCATTGGCGTAAATGTACACAAGTTAGTAGGAGGAAATGGTCAGGAGAAAAGATGTAGGGTGCTCCTTCTGTATAAATCTAAAAATGGTGACAACTGAAAAAATGCTTTTGTCAGGTTTTGATGATCAGTGTCTGTAAACCATGTGCACATACATAAAGGTTAAATGATAACGGTCATGCACAATTCAAAGAAATTGGCGGAAAAATGTTTTGGAGACTTAAAGACTTAAGCAGTTCTTAAATGATGTGGTTTGCTACTTACTTTCCAGATTTAGTGAGTGTGTCCTTTATTTTGATATGAAAACTGCACACTGTTTTATTTATAAGCACCTGGACACTTTCCAAAAGAACTGCTTGTTGGGTTTCTATCAGATCTAATCAAAATAACATTTTGGCTGAAAAAAAAAATCCCTTATCAGATTCATCGGACCTTGGAATGATGATGAAATGTTCTACCATGCAGCTACACCTAAAAAAAATAAGACCCTTTGCAGAGAAGTTAAAAATCTTTCCCGCATCTACGCCACAAATTGCATCAGAGGTTAGAATTAAACACCTAATGTCCATTTTAAGAAATACAATAAATGTAGGAAGACTTGTAGATTCAAAATGTAGCTTCTGGACATTTACACATGATGGTTAACATGTTGGCTGCAGAATTTCATTACAGCAACTGTTAAAGCAAGAGCAGTGGAAGGACCAGTCTTCAGGTTTGTGTGCAGGTAGTGATAAGGGAGCATTTCACTGCTAGATGGAGCAGTGGATTAAAAAAAAGGTAAAATTTAAATAAAATTACCTTTTTATAATAGGCTAATTATCATAAACACATCTCAAAGTTAAAAATAGATTAACTGCAGGGACGCAAGTTTAATTATCTCAATGTCCAAATCCAAGAGTTGAAAATCTGCATGCAGACCTAAGAAGAGCCATACATGCCAAAAAGCTGGGAAATCTTGAAGAATTAGAAGCCTTTTTAAGAGAAGAATAAAAGGCCTATGAATAAAAACAATTAACACTAGGAGCGCCGCGTTCTAAACATACAGAGGAGCGCCGCCAGAGGTCATTTGACCGCTCTCCAAGTAATTAACTGTTTGGGCTGATATAGCCCGCTGTATAATTGAATTTTGCCAAGTTCAGTCCAATAGAATCGGTAAATTTTTATATAAGCCAATGATGGGTATAAACATATGAACAAAGATAAATAATGTCTATTTACCTGTTGCCGATAAGGCGGTGCCAGAAAGAGGCAGGCTTGGTCTTCTTTGTGTGGGACGAGAGG